>QJPP01000327.1:0-166092 GCA_003996215.1 Jaltomata sinuosa | reverse complement strand
TGTCTCAAAAACCCTCCAAGGGTGCCCGGGAATAACCGAGTCTAAACAGTAAAAAGCATCTCAAGTGCTCGGTCCGACCGAGGCTAAAAATCATCTCAAGTAGCAAGAAAACTCAACTAGCACCCCGGCCCTGCCGAGTCTAGCGTAGTAGTAAAACTGGTGTTTTAAAACATAACTTTACTTCCTTTTTCCCAGGAATATTCACAAGTTAAATCAAACCATTTCCAAATTATTTCCATCAAAAACGGGCCCCCCGGGCCTTGCAAGGTTTAGAAAATGGTGCCAGTAGGCCCGAAGCCCAAACCGTAGTAAAACCTGTATAAAACCTCTTTATATGCATGAAAATGGTATGATCAAACACAATAGCTTCCCAGCAGCTCACAATCAACCTATCGACCCTACACAGGCCCACAGCTACTCAGCAAGCATAACCAGCCTAGAAGGCTAATTCTATGCCCGGGACTCGCGGACATTCCCAAAATCCCACCTTCTATGTTCCAGATTCAACAAGGCCTCACAGGACCACAAGGGTAAATAAAATATATCGGCAAATACTAAAAGCAACGGAGGAACAAAAATAGGCGAACATGAATAAAGCGGTAAAGGTATGTGGTACCAACCTAATAAACCAACCCAAGGATGCCCATTAATACAATTTTATTCTATATATGCGGAGTCTAGGAAAAATAAACCGTAACCTACCTGTCGTCCGATGACAAGCTTGAACCTCTCCGAAAAGCTCCGAAATGAAATCACACTCGAACTCGGACTTGAATAACTTGACTAGGAAAAGTATTCCTTACTAACGTGTATACGTATTTGCAAGCATATATATGAAGAGGCTTCAGAATTGCCTTTGGCAATAGAAAGTAATGAGTAGGACTTTAATGACCACCCACATGACAGTAACAACAAAATGAAAGGAAAAGGGTGATCATTAATCCCACTAAAGCCACTTATGAAGGATAATGTATGAGGCATAATGTTATGCGCTGCCACCTTTAGCTATCCCTTGGCTGGCCACTCCCTCCACCTACACGTCGAGTGGAGGTGGCAATTACAAAGGACAAAAGAAGAAATTCTTATCCCATTATTTATATATTCGGGTATTGCATAAATTCGTGGTAAAATAAATATAATATTTTAAATATACCATAATTCATAGAAAATTATTTCAAACAAAACCTACTATATTATAATAATAATTTTCAACATAACTAAATTTACTATCTCTGTTAAAATATTACAATGTATAAAAACCTTATAAAATAAATACATATACAATTATATCGTAACAAAATATTTTTCATATACCTTTAAAATATTTTGAAAAGGCAATAATAATATAATTTTTACCAAATTCAACTTTTAAATAAAAATATTTTCAAATACACGCGATGTTAATAAAATTTTTAAATTAAGTTTGCAACTCACCATCGCACGATTTAGATACTAAAGAACTCTCTCGGAATCCACCCTTATGTTTTCTCACTGTTTCGTAACTGAACGGCATTTTAAAACGTGAAGTTGAGGCTTAAATCGAGTTTAACCCGACCCGGTTCGCGACCCGTTTCGCAACCCATTTTCTGCCAGACAGTCCGCGGAGTCATAACTTTTTACTCCGAGATCAGTTGGACGTGAGGTTTTGTGCGTCGGAAACTAGACTCGTAGACCTTCAATTTGGTATTTCGGGGGACTTCTAACTCTATACATATTGAGAGAAAAGCCCTGAGACATTTGACCCAAAGTTCAGGAAATTTGTTAAAGAACTTACGATAACTTTTGCCGACTTGCTTGACTTCAAAACTTATAATGCGACCAAACAAATGGACCTGGCACCGAAATACCGGTCCTAACAAGCCTTAAGTGACTTGGGGCCGCTACAAACAAGCTCTAACGGTTCAAGGAAAACGTATACGTAAAAATAACCGGAAGGGTCATTACAGCTACTTGGTTAATCGAGACCGACCTGTGGACCCATTATACTCGTCTTTTCGAGTCTTCAGGTACTATCCTTTTTCTAACTTTCGCAGATGAAACTTGTTTTAGTAGTGGATGTTGTAATGACCCTCCAGGTCATTTTCTGTTTTTCATAATTTTTCTGCATTTTGAGCTTTTCCTCCAGCAGCTACACGTCATTTATAACTTGTCGGGACTAACAGTTTGGTTCCCGGGCCGTTCGTTAGGTCGTTATGACTATTTCCTTATTTAGAACTTGAACTTAGAAAATATTTGACTTCGGTCAAATTTCTTGGTAGACATGCTCATAATCGAATTCTGATAGTTCCGTTGGCTTCGGAATGGGGATTTTCGTCTAGTAGGACTATTGGTTTTTGTATGAGTGCTTTCTGTTTGGTTTTGTGTTGCTTTCTGTGTTTTCAAGCTTGTTTGGCTGGTAGGGTTGACTTTGGTCAACTTTCGAAGAAGATGGCCTCGGATGGAAAATCCGCCAGCGTTGTTAGCTCCGAAATGTTGACTTTGGGCTAGGGGGACCTTTGGTTCGGGTCTCGGGGCTTCCAGACTTATTTTGAAGTGTTGAGTTCCGGGTTGGTTTTAGGCATGGGGCCCACTTTTTCCTTAAAACAATCTCTGTTGGGAGTTTCGTCAATTCCATTGAGTCCGGAATGCTGTTTCTGATTGGGTAGCATGGTTGGTTTGTGTTCATGGGGTTCTGAATGTATCTCGAGGGTCCATCAGATGACTTTTTCTGCCTTGTAAATTGCTAGTTGCTGCAATAAAGTTGCAGACCAGTTTGATCATCGCGATTGTGAGGTGGCCGTCGCGTTTGCGATGCTCTAGTTTATTGACCATCGCGATCGCGGAGGTTGATAGTCATGTTCACGATGAAGCAGGCTGGGGCTTGCTCTACGCGATCGCATGACTAGCCTATCGCAACTGCGATGGTCTGGCCCGCTCTTCTTCGCGAACACGTAGGGCCCTGTTGCGATCGCGATGAAGGACCCCAGATAGTTATTTAAGTTGTCCACTTCATTTTTCCATCCTTTTGTGCTCTTGTTTTCCAACTCTAAACACCTTATTCCTCCATCAAATTTCTCCTAATAGTTCATAAACTTGGGGAAACCAGCTGATCTTCACGAATTCATTCTTCCTCGATAATTGGTAAGTTATCCCTCCCCAAAGCTCTCTTCTTCTCCATTTACTAAAACTCCATTGTTGATTCATTTTTGGAACTTGGTTAATCCTTGTAGAAATCTTCTCTTGAGCTTGCATGTTAGTGGGGCAGTGAAACTCACCTCCTAGGCGTTTGCTCTCTCGATTTTTGGTAAGTTTCCGCCCTCGGAATCCTTGATTTTCCATTGTTGTCCTCTTGAATTAGTAGCACTTCGGGGTTGTTTTGAGCCCCGAAATGAACTCCGTTCGCGCTCAAACTTTGAGCATAGGTTCCTAAATCTACCGCGGACATAGTTGTTAATTTTATTTTCTGCTTTATTATGCGGGCCCCGAGCGTCATTTTCCGACCCGATTTCTGACTCGATTTTCCGTATATCAATATGGGTATCATTCTTCTCGTCTTGATACTTAGACTATGTTCTTGATAGCGTGGTAGAATTTGGAGGTTGTTCGGAAGGGGAAGATACATGAGTGATGGTTCATGTTTGCAGTTCAGCCCCGAGGTGGGTTATGGTTTACCTTCTAGACTGAGTTTAGCTAGATTATATATATTTTTATGATACTGGAACGTTAGGTAGGATATTAGATAGGTTTAGGCTTAAATCCTGTTTATCAATTTAAATTGGTAATTTCAGATTATAGTTTAGAATTATCATGCTTATCCTTAGCCTAGGAGCTTGTAGTATCTTTATGGCTAGTATAGAATCCTTAGTATGCATTTAGGAGGCTTTAGAGGTAGAGTAGAGCTTCTCGGTGCTTTTAGCTTTATTTTTGGTATCTTCTCGCTTTATTCTATCGTTATGTGTAACTGTGGGCCTGAGGCCAAAGCTTGAATTTGGACGGAGTTCCAGGTCAGTTCTCTCGGTTTGGAGGTTGCTTTGCCCTGTTTTGCCTTGTTGTGTGTTTTCTTTGAACATGAAAATTTATATGCTCATACTGCATTGTCATGCTATCAGTATAGAAAAGAATGATTTTAAGGCTTTTGGGTCCTACACTTGACAACTATTGGGTTTACATGATCTTTGGTCTTTTAAAAGGACTGCTTTGGGATTGTTACTGATTTTTGGGAGGAAAAGGGGAAAATACTACTTTTTATGCATACGTTGATGAGTTCGAGGTTAAATTTTGGGCGCTCGATGTGTTATCTCGGGTTTTACTTTTATGCATACGTTGATGAGTCTGAGGTCAATTTCGGGTGCCTGATGCTCTATTTTGGGTTTTTCCTTCCTGTACTCATTTGATTAGCTCGATGTTCCATCCCGGGCACCCGTGTACTAGATGTCGGGTTTGACTTGTACACATTCATACATTACATCATTGTCACATCGCATTGCATTGGCCTTGGGTGTGTTTGGATGACAGTTGATTTGGGTTGATCTTGTTATTACTTTACCATTTTCATTGTTTTGGGTTATTTCGATTTTTGGCTTTATAACTAGATTTAGGTGGATCCCTGTATTTTGACTGCTTTCTTGTATCTTATTTTATATATATTATCTTTCTGCGCTAGGTCGGCCTATGATGCCCACTGAGTACCCGTTGTCATGGTACTCATACTACATTCTGCATCTTTTTCTGATGCAGCACCTAGTACAAGCCACCCTCACTGACCACCCTCATTGACCTTCCTGTCTTTTGAGGCCTGTTGCAGTTCGGATCGTGGTGAGCTTCCAGCGCTTTTGGAGACTTTACATGCTTTCCATCTTGTATATTTTGTCTATATTTTATATTTTGGATAGACAGAGTCTGTTGTATAGGTACTCCTTACTTTAGTCGCTCTTATACTAGTGACACCAGGTCCCGGTTGGTTCTCTTATTGTTTTGTCTCTTGGTTACTTTAGGGCCATCTTATGTATATTTTGTACATTGGTATGTATATATGCTATTGGCCCTGTCATTCCTTTATATCTTCCGCTTTTCCTTAGTTTAATTGTTATTAACTATCTTCCACATTGTTGGGTTTTGGCTAATTTACTGGAGGGTTTACGCAGACGCCATCATGGCTCAGTTTTGGGTCGTGATTAAAATACAAATGTACATGCAATAAAGAAAAAAGTAAAAGTAAAATTGAAAAAACTAAAAATGTATGAATCTTTTAAATATGAACCTATTTTGAACTTCTTCGTATTTGCATCATCAAATAGATGTAATGATAGCATTATTATAAGATATTGGGAAAAGGCTCAAATATGTCGAACTATTAGAAATGACTCATCTATGCCATTCGTTAGTAGTTTGAATTATTTATGCCATTGCCATAAAAGTTTGGCTCATCTAAGCCACTGCTGTTACAAAAAAGGTTCATTCATGCCATTATTTTTTAACAGTGGTTTTGCAAAATCATCTTTCCCGCATGGCCTCTTATTAGAAGTCCTCGTCGTCAAATCTAAATTAATCAATATTACTTAAAATCAAAACTAAAAATCATACTCAATAAAATTAAACCTGATCCACACCGTTGAAATAAAAATTGGACTCATTAAAATAAAAATCGAACCCATTAATTGGGTAGAGTGTGGATCTGGTTTTTAATTTTAATTTTAAGTAATATTGGTTGATTTTAATTTGGTGACGTAGACCTCTAATAAGAGACTACATGGCAAATATGATTTTGCAAAACCATCGTTAAAAAATAATGGCATGAATGAATCTTTTCTATAACGACAGTGGCATAGATGAGCAAAACTTTAACGGATGGCATAGATGAGTCATTTATAATAGTTCGATGGCATATTTAAGCCTTTTCCCTAAGATATTTAATAGTCTTAGTATATTTATTCAACTTTACTTATTCTCTTCTATGCTGCTTTTATTATTTAATATATCACAAATTTATAATATTGAAAAATGAATATACAATATGTTCTATTTCATTCCTTATATATATTGTTTCACTTGGTTAGGACATTGAAAGATGAAATTATTGACTTTCATATATGATTAGTTATGTTTCTTTCCGAATTAAATATAGCCATAGACAAATGTAAAGATAAACTCTTGTGGTTTGATCTTTTCTCGAACTTCACGCATAGTGAAAGCTTTAGTGCATCGATTTGCCCTTTTCTATAGACAAATATAAAGATATTAGAATTAAATCGGATTTAGACTTTAAAAGGGTAATCTTAATTTGTTTGTTGAAAGCGTTTTTACTATTTAAAAAATTTACACTCATTGAGATGGGGAACACGTGCAACGCGCGTGTCCAGAAACTAATACTTATAATAGACAAGAGAGGCAGGAACTAAGTATTAACCTGATGACGCTTTTCCCTCTTTGTTTCATTCCGCTTGGCAGCTTTAGGCTTGGGTTTCTCGTCCATCACCAGAACATCCTGCAGTGACTCCATTTCCTTCTTCCACTACCATCTCGCCTGAACAAATCAATCAACACAAAAACACACAGCATAAGTTTTGAAAAGAGAAAAAAAAACAAGAGCGCCTTAGATTGGTAAATGGAGACTTCATCTTGAGGCACATAACCAGCCCTAATTCGAATAGGCTTACAGAGGGTTCCGTCGGGGCATCGTGTTGGTGCGAGAAGTCTTTCCCCTTATTCCATCAGCTGTCAATTGTTTGTCTTCTCCTCTGGTCGTGCTCCTCGCCATTGTTCTCTGTCTCTGTGATGATACTGATTTTATACAGAAGGTAAATCAGAAATCGCTTGAAGTTTGTGACTCGACGGGCCGGGTTCTATTTGTTAGGGGTCGTTTGGTAGGAGACGGGATGAACAAAGTTATTTTCATGTGATTAGTTATATCATTATATATGAGATAATGTATTTCATCATTATGATAAACTAGTTCTGGACAGGTGCGTTGCAAATGTATCCCGTGCTTAATTGTCCAGAGTTATTGTAACGATATATTTACATTTCCTAAAACACTCTTCTTATGAGTTCATGAGTTATTATTGGTCTAATTGAACGATAAAGATTAAATTTAAACATGTATGTAATGAGTAATACAAAATGTAATTATCAAAATCAGAAGCTGAAAATATTTTACTTTCATTTTGTTCTTCGAAGAACATATTTTCATATCGTACTATTGTCTAATCTAATACAAATTTTGGGAGTTATCTTCACACAACTTGTAGTATTAAGGTAAAGTCAGTCTATTTCTTGATGTATTCTTTATTTCTTGTGATTTATTTGTTTGTTTCCTATGAAAAAATAGTATTTGTACAGAAAGTAGTTTTCCTCATCTGAAATTGTAATCTAAACCAAAATAAGAATCAAGAATATATTTATCTCTTCTATTGAATTTTAGGAAGTAAAAAAAAGTTATCTATAATGTTTTCAAATGGTTACCGGTTCTGGCATTGGTGGAATGTTAATGGAGGTTAACAGTGTTAGAGCAGTGGAGTCCTGTTGGCCGTGGATACGGTGAATTTTGTCAGTTGTTGTCGCGGTGGTCCACGATGGAACAATGGTTAAAGGAGGTCAATGACGATGCTCACATGGTGGTGTCATGGCCAGTCTTCATGATGACGGAGGAGGAAAAGGTGGTTGGCCAGTGCATTTTGGTGGGGGGAGTGGGGAAAAGATGTCGAAGAAGGGAGATCGGCGGCGACTTCAAGGGTTGTTTGTTAGAGACTATGGTTAAGGAATTGTTTAAATGTTACATATCATTTGTAATATGTGCTAGTTTATATAGCATTAAAAAATATCTGTCAATTTTGGTAGCATTGTGTTTTCAATTGTATATTCCCATAATTAATTCAAAAACTTGTCTGGTGCTTATGTCAAAATAATAAATATAAAAGAGTAAATAAAAGTAAAAATACATGTAAGATATAAAAGCTTATTTAAAAAAACTAGTTTTGAAAACGTGTGTTGCACGTGTGTCCCGTGCTAAATTGTGTAGAGTTGTCGTAACGATATATTCACATTCTCTAAAACAATCTTCTTTTGAGTTCATGAGTTATTATTGATCTATTTTAACGATAAAGATTAAATTTAAACATGTGTGTAATAAGTAATACAAAATGTAACTACCAAAATCAGAAGCTGAGAATATTTTACTTTCATTTTGTTCTTCGTAGAAATATTTTGATATCGTACTATTATCCAATCTAATTCAATTTTTTGGAGTTATCTACTCACAACTTGTAGTATTAAGGTAAAGTCCGTCTATTTCTTCATATATTATTTATTTCTTGTGATTTGTCCATTTGTTTCCTATGAAAAAATAGTACTTGTACATTATGTAGTTTTTCTCATCTGAAAATGCAATCTAAACCAAAATAAGAATCAAGAATAGTTATCTCTTCTAATAATTTTAGGAAGTAAAAAGAAAGATATATATAGTATTTTCAAATGGTTATGATTCTGGCCTTTTGTGGGGTGTGAATGGAGGTTAACAGTGATAGAGCAGTGGAGACCTGTTGACCGTGGGTATGGTTAATTTTATCGTTTGGTGTCACAGCGTTCCACAATGGAACAATGTTTAAAGGAGGTCAATAACGATGCTCACATGGTGTTGTCATGGCCAATTTTCATGATGACGGAGGAGGAAAAGGTGGTTGGCCAGTGGGTTTTGGTGGGAGAAGTGGGGAAAGGATGGAGAAGAAGGGAAATCAGCAGCGGCTCCAAGGATTGATTGTTAGCTACTAGGGTTAAGGGTTTTTTAAAATGTTACATATCATTTATAATATGTGCTAGTTTATATAGCATTTAAAAATATCGGTAGCATTGTCATTTCAATTATATTTTCTAGTAATTAATTCAAAAACTTACCTGGTGTTTGTGTCAAATCTATAGATTAACATAAAGAGCAAATTAAAGAGTAAACAAAGGTGAAAATACATGTTAGAAATAAAAGTTTATTTAAAAATACTAGTTCTGGACACGTGCGTTGCACGTGTGTCCCGTGTTAAATTGTGCAAAGTTATTGTAATGATTTATTTACATTCTCTAAAACACTCTTCTTATGAGTTCATGAGTTATTATTGGTTTATTTGAATGATAAAGATAAAATTTAAGCATGTGTGTAATGAGTCAGACAAAATGTAACTGCCAAAATCAGAAGCTGAAAATATTTTACTTTTATTTTGTTCTTCGTAGAAATATTTTCATATTGTACTATTGTCCAATCTAATACGAATTTTGGAGTTATCTTCACACTACTTGTAGTATTAAGGTAAAGTCCTTCTATTTCTTGACGTATTCTATATTTCTTGTGATTTATTGGTTTGTTTCCTATGAAAAAAATAGTATTTATACATAAAGTTGTTTTTCTCATCTGAAAATGCAATCTAACCCAAAATAAGAATCGAGAATATATTCATCTCTTCTATTGAATTTTAAGAAGTAAAAAAAAATATCTATAGTATTTTCAAATGGTCACCAGTTTTAGCATTTTGTGGGGTATTAAATGGAGGTTAACAATGTTAAAGCAGTGGAGACCTATTGGCCATGGGTACGGTGAATTTTGTCAGTTGATTTCACGGTGGTCCACGATGGAACAATGGTTAAAGTAGGTCAATGACGATGCTCACATGGTGGTGTCATGCCCTGTTTTCATGATGTTGGAGGAGGAAAAGGTGGTTGGCCAGTGGGTTTTGGTGGGGTGAAGTTGGGAAAGGATGTTAAAGAAGGAAGATCGTCGGTGGCTCCAAGGGTTGTTTGTTAGCGACTAGGGTTAAGGGATTGTTTAAATGTTACATATCATTTATAATATGGGCCAGTTTTGATAGCATTTAAAAATATCTTTAAATTTTTGTGGCATTGTCTTTTCAATTGTATTTGCCAATAATTAATTCAAAACTTACCTGATATTTCTGTCAAATAAATATATTAACATATAGAGAAAATAACAGAGTGAATAAAAGTGAAATACATGTTAGGTATAAAAGCTTATTTAAAAACACTAGTTCTGGATACGTGCGTTGCATGTGTCCCATGCTAAATTTTGCAGAGTTGTTGTAATGGTATATTTACATTCTCTAGAACACTTTTCTTATCAGTTCATGAGTTATTATTGGTCTATTTGAACGATACAGATTAAATTTAAACATTTGTGTGATGAGTAATACAAAATGTAACTGCCAAAATTAAAAGCTGAAAATATTTTACTTTCAGTTTGTTCTTCGTAGGAAATATTTTCATAGTGTACTATTGTCAAATCTAATACGAATTTTGAGAGTTATCTTCACACAACTTGTAGTATTAAGGTAAAGTCCATCTATTTCTTGGCGTAATCTTTATTTCTTGTGATTTATTTGTTTGTTTCCTATGGAAAAATAGTATTTGTACATAAATGTTATTATGCATGACCTACTAACACAATAGGGGAGTGAATTGGTTATACCAGATTTTTGCCTATGCGATGAAACAAGTTACTTTATATGTTTCTTATGATTAGTTTGCGGAATAAAGAAAGCAGAACAGTAACAACATGAGATTTTTATGAGGAAAACCCTGGCACAGAAAGGGTGAAAACCCAAGACCTACACCTCTGTAGGATTTAACCCAAACTTCACTAAAACAATGAGCCTTAACAACAATTCGGATTACAACACCTGCAATCCTAGGAACTAACTTTATTCCCTAATATTCAACAAGTTCCCTAACTTGAAATTCAGATTACAAAACAATTGCAACCTAGGAACTAACACTAATTCCTACACTTTAACAATCTCCCCAGATCATTGATCCCACTTCAAGTTATCCCCAACTTAAAGTTAAAGACATACTCAATATTGTTCCCTAAATACAATTTTAGGAAAGAAATAAATTATAACTCGGTTGAATTTTTCTAATACATAGAAGCTAGACTCGAAGACTCTAAAATGCATGACTATGAAATAGGTCCTTCAAGCTGGTCCTTTGTATCATGCGCACTTCGATCGTCAATCAGAACTATCTCAAATATTGTTCTTTCTTATCTGATTGTATTCTGTTTTTTCTTCTCAGTATGAGTGCGTGAGTCTTGATTATGGAAAACCTTGTAGATTTATAGCCTTTGGACGTGTCTCCCAGTTTGATAAGGGTTTTTCTTACCAAGGTTTCCTTTTCCTCGTAGATCTCTAATTCTGCATGGGCTTGGGCTTTTACGTACGTAACCCTAATGTTGACTTGCAGACCTTCTCCATTTGCAACTTTTTTTAGTTCTCCTAATCCTTGTGGGATTTGGAATCTGCTTGATGGAACCTATGATCTCTACCTATTTCATGCACCTATTTAAACACCATTGCCAAGGACTCCTATTCTTCTTGGATGATTCCCAGTTTGCTAAGAACTCTTGCTTGACAAGGAATCCTATCTTGCTTTGGATGCTTGAGTCTGAACGTTTATAGACTCCTGTCCTGAATATGCTTTGTACAGACTTTGTGATCTTTTCTACTTGAGATTCTTTTATTTCTAAGAATCCTAATGCGAGTTGAACTTGGAGTGCTTGGAACAAGTATGACCTACTTATGAACATGTTTCATTGATTTGTCAATCATCAAAATATACTGAACCCAACAAATTCTCCCTTTTTGATGATGACAAACTCATACCCCTTGTGTGTTGTGCTCAACCTGTTTCAGTCAGTTCAAAGTCTAAACATAGCATCAGAAGACACACATTAGATGAACCAGGTCAGAATAATAGGTTCTAAATATTACAGAGTATACACACTTGCCCCTTTTGCCATCATTAAAAACATGTGTCAATTATGCAAACCAAGTCTCTTGAGTAAGATATTTTAAGCTCATGGCCACTAGGGCTATCACATATACACTCAAGACAACACTAAAACAACTCAGTTAGATATAGCAAGATATTTGCAAAATCAAGTAGAATAGCCAAAGACCAAGAAAAAAGCCAACCAATTATATTAACCAAGATAAGTGACACCGTAGTTCAAAGCAAAAAAAAAAGAACAAGCCATATTACTTATGCAATAAGGAAAACTGGGTTGTCTTATCACAAATAGAAATTGGAGGTTGAATATGGCTTAGGCTAAGATGGAGGGTTTGAGGAGGAGGGTCTATTGTAGCAGCTTATAGATTCCCTGCAGGCTGGTCGAAATCATGGCCTTTTCCCTTTTAAATTCATCATGCTGATAAGTGATTTGGGCCTTGAGCTCTTCCTATTCAATGCCATATTTTCTATGAAGCACATTAATGACATCCTAGTGAGCTCTGCATGGGGCCTCAAATGTTGTATTCCTTGTAGCCAAAGCACCTCTCATACACTTTAGTGAAGCATTGGACCCTCTTGAAGAAGCAGGTACAATATCCTGGTTCACAAGCCTTAGAGTGCCTAGTCCTTTTTCTTGATCGTACAATGGTTGTGACTAATTGTCCTAAGATGAGACCACACCTGTTTTGGGATCAACTTGAAAAGAGGATTGTTATCAACTTTTCCCATTGGTACAAAAGAACCAAGTCCTTCAACTTGTTCCACATGTGCAGATGTTTCAGCCCCACCCCCTAATCATCCATCCTTTTTCAACAAACCTAGTTCCTTTTTTACAGTAAGCCTAAAAGGATAATTAGGTTCTACAAAGGGGTCCCCAAGTGTTTCCCCCTAAATAAATGCATCTATAGTATTGAGCCCATTAGATGAACCAGGTCCAATAGTGGGGTCACCAAGATATTCCCAATCACATGATGCATCTTCTTTAACCTCCCCTCAAGCACGAATTTTCCCTGATTATAAGCCACAAAGGATTCCCTCTCACATAATTCTTTGATCTTTTCTTGATCACACACAATCTCAGTGTTATCCTCCTCAGCGAGTTTCTCTTTTTTCTCCTACTCAAGAATCTTTGGAATTCATGGCTTTGGGAAGTATTTTTCAGAGAAGGGGCTAGTTTAAATAGGCTTTTTAGAGTTCTATATGGGTGATGAAGTAGACTTTAAGTGGAAGAGTTTTATTTGGGAAGGGAGATGATTGGATTGGTCTGCCATTATTTTTTCAAAATTGTCATCATCACTTTCAAACTCTTATTTTTCTCAAAAATGGCGGTTACAAGTATGGATACCATGTCTGGCTTTTTGTAACTGCAGATTTGTAAGGCTCTAGGTGGAACAGGTATGGATGAAAAAGTAGAAGTAATCTGTATTGAAATCAATTTGTAGAAAAAAATGGCTCACATACCTTAATTAATATTCTAGTGTTTGACTCGTTTTCCAATTCTTCAGCCAATCCCTGTGACATAAGCAAATATTTCTTTATATTGCATGAGATATCTGGACGGTAATGGTATAAGGACATGCAACTTAATATACAAGACTGAGATAAGATTTAAGAAGAATTAGTATGCACTTTTGGGCAGATTCTTAAGCCAATCATTGAGGGATACTCTTGTAATCTTAATCATCTCCAATTTCAATATGTTCCTTTCATAGTGTTCTCTCCCTAGTGCCTTAATGGATATATCTACAATTTGCTTCTTGATAGCACTTGTTTTGTCACAAAAGATTGAAACATATTCAATACTCGTTCCATAATATTTTAACAGTTTCTTGTTCCATAGCAATTGTACACAACATGAGGCACTAGCAACAACTCAGCTTCGACGGTGGATAATGTCACAAAGTTCTGTTTCCTTATGGCCCATGAGATCAAACATGATCCAAGAAATTGTGTCATCCATGTAGTACCCTTTCTATCCACCAACCTCGTCTTGTTCCTTTTCATAGTTTCATGCTCATCAAGTTTATTCCTTAACACCCATTTGGTACAAATGATGGTTCTCCCTTTTGGTTTTGATTTCAGATGTCACACTTTGTTTCTTTTAAACTGGTTCAGTTCCTCCTGCATAGCAATGATCCAATCTGCATTCTTTAGAACCTGTTTCTTGGACCTGCTCCTCTTACATGGGTTCAGAAATTCTTTGTGATTCATCTTCATCCTTCTCCAAAGGCTACCTTTCTACCCTTTCCTTCAGTAAGTGAGAGGAACTTTTGTTTATCTTCAGTCATATGCCTGAGCAAGCACTATCTATGTACCAGTTATGCTTGCTTTCTCTCACTTTTACCCGCAACTAATCATAGGTTAATTTTAGGAACCCAGACAAGCTTGGGTCCTTTTTATACAACAAAGGGATAAATCATATATTTTGGTCCAGTTAGGTAGCACATGGGTGGGTTTTCTCTTTTCCACATACTTATTCCTTCTTTGTGTTTCATGCAATTTTGTAGGACTTTTCTCCTTTTTCATGGCAGCATTCATGTTTTTGTTTATATGCCTTAGTGGCACTGGATATTTTAATCTAAGATGACCAGTATTTCCATAGTATCAACATAGTTCAGATTTTAGTTTTAGATGTCTCATTTTTGAATCCTAAACCAGTTGTAACACTATGTGTTCTATCACTGAGCTGAGTTAGAATAATTTAGGACTTGGTCCGCCGACTTACCCTCTCAAACTCATACTTAGCCCTTGACAGTTCTAGACTAGCTCTTCTAATTTTTTTCTCTTTCTGCATAGAGTTCATCTCTAGTTTTCTTAACTCATGCTCATATTTAATTTGTTCATCATTGAGTATTGTCTTTTCCTTTCCAATGACAGTTAATCTTAAAATTTCATATTTGAGAGACAGGATAGATGAATCATGTTGCTAAGCCTGTTTCTTCAATGATTGATTTTCCTTTTCTAGACTAATTTTGATGTTTTCAACGAGAATATACCCATACTTCATACTAGTAAAGGAACACAGTAGCTGATCTCTTTTTCAGTGAGATCATAAAAGTCATCTATAAGGGTGATCATTAAAGAGGTTAACCTCTTCTTTGAAAAAAGCCTTAGTTTATCTTTCAGGTTAAGAATGTTTACCTCCTTTTCATTAGTGTCTGAATCTGTATCTGAGTCTAAATCATCAAAGGCCATCAAGGCAATATCATATGTAGCTTCATTATCTGAGTCATCAAAATTTGATCCCCAGGAAGCCATCATGGCCTTTGATGATGCTTTCTTCTTCTTCTCTTTAACCTGTTTCTTTAAGGCTCTTTCTTTTTTCCATTCGATATCCCACATAGGACAGTCTTTGATTTGATGATCAGTCTGATCACACTTGTATCATCCTCCTAATTGTCCTTTTTCTGAATTTCTTTCCTTTTTAGGAATCACTTTTTTTCATAGTTACTACCCTTCTTGAGGAATTTCTTGAAATTTATGGTGATCATGATCATGTATTTATCATCTAGGTATGATCCTTCACTTTTAGTTGGCTTGAAGGCTAGAGTTCTGTCCTAGCTTCCTTCTCCCTTCTTGAAGCACTCCATTTGGGAGAGTTCTAAGAAACTTTTCCACTATTTCTTTAGTATTGACTGTCTTTCCTAGGGACACTATTTCATTCACAATGGTGGTGAACATGGTGATCATATCTTGAAGGCTTTCACAAGTTTTCATCTTAAAGGTTTCATATTTAGTGCATAGCATGACTATCCTGAACTTCCTTACTTGAGTAGTACCTTCATGAGCATTCACAAGAGTATCCCAAATCTATTTTGTAGTGGTGCAACCAGAGATTTGGTTGAACTCATCTAGTCTAAGCCCACACATAAGGATGCACTTATCTTTGGCATTCTTCCCAAGTATCTTGAGATCATCATCATTATATTCAACCTTGGTTTTAGGAACATTATTATTTTCAATATCTTTCTTGGTTGGATATTTTGGGCAATCGGTGATCCTGTTCCAGAGTTTGTAATCTTCAACTTGAAGGAAGTCTCCCATTCTTTCCTTTCACCATGAGTAGTACTGCCCAAGTCCGAGTTCGTCAATGTCTTACCTGCTTTCCTGCAGCCTACTTAAGCCTGGGGGAGAATGCTTGTTGTCAACTTCTATTCTCTATTCCTTTCGAGTCTATCTTTCAGAGAGAACCTACCACTTCCATGGTACCCACCTTCAAACAAACTTATACTAATTCAAATTAATTAAATATATCAATCCTGATCTCGCCTAACTCAATGTACTAGAGGAGGCATGTTGATATGTTCTCCTTAAATTGTTATTATGAACGACCTACTAACACAATAGGGGAGTGAATTGATAATACCAATTTTTTATCTATGCGGTGGAACATGTTACTTTATCTGTTTCTTATGAGTAGTTTGCAGAATAAATAAAGCAGAACAACAACAACATGAGATTTTTATGTGGAAAACCCTGGCTCGCAAAGGGTGAAAAACACGACCCACACCTCTGTAGGATTTAACCCAAACTTCACTAAAACAATGAGCCTAAGAAACAATTCATATTACAAGACTTGCAATCGTAGAAACTAACTCTAATCCCTAATATTCAATAATCTCCCTAGACTGTTGAATTCTACTTCAAGTTCCCTAACTTGAAACTCAAATTACAAAACAATTGCAACCTAGGAACTAACTCTAATTTCTACACTCTAAAAATCTCTCAAATTGTTGATCCCACTTCAAGTTATCCCCAATTTGAAGTTTGACACAAACTCAATATTTTTCCCTAAACACAATTCTGGGAAAGCAATAAATTATAACACGATTGAATTTTTCTGATACATAGAAGCTAGACTCGAAGACTGTAAAATATATGACTATTAATCAGGTCCTTCAAGCTGGTCTTTGTATCAAGCGCACTTTGATCGTCAATCAGAACTCTCTCAAATATTTCTCTTGCTTATGTGATGGTGTTCTACTTTTTCTTTTCAGTATGAGTGTGTAAGTCTTGATTATGCAAGACCTTGTGTATTTATAGCCCTTGGATGTGCCTCCTAGTCCACTAAGTATTCTTCTTACTAGGGTTTCCTTTTCCTCTTAGGTCTCTGATTCTGCATTGGCTTAGGCTTTTAAGTACGTAACCTTAATATTGACTGGCGGACCTTCTCCACTTGCAACTTCTTTTAGTTCACCTAATACTTGTGGGATTTGGACTCTTCTTGATGAAACAGATGATCGCTACCTGTTTCATGCACCTGTTTCACACCTTTGCCAAGGACTCCTACTCTTCTTAGATAATTCTGAGTTTTCTAAGAACTTTTTCTTGACAAGGACTCCCATCTTGCTTTAGATGCTTGAGTCTAAGCATTTATGGACTCCTGTCCTGAATATGCTTTTGTACAGACTTTGTGATCTTTTCTACTTGGGATTCCTTTATTTCTGGAAATCCTACTATGAGGACGACGCGGAGTGCTTGGAACAAGTATGACCTACTCATGAACATGATTCATTGCTTTGTCAATCATCAAAATATGTTGAACCCAACAATAAAGTAGTTTTTCTCATATGAAATTGCAATCTAAACCAAAACAAGAATCAAGAATATATTTATTTCTTATATTGAATTTAAGGAAGTAAAAAATGATATCTATAGTGTTTTCAAATAGTTACCGGTCTATCTTTTTATGGGGTATTAATGGAGGTTAGCCGTGTTAGAGAAGTGGAGACCTATTGGCTGGGGGTATGGTGAATTTTGTCGATTAGTGTCATGGTGATCCACGATGGAACAATGGTTAAAGGAGTCATTGATGATACTCAAATGGTGGTGTCATGGCTGGTTTTCATGATGAAGGAGGAGGAGAAGGTGGTTGGCTAGTGGGTTTTGGTGGGGGGAAGTGGAGAAAGGATAGAGAAGAAGGGAGATCGGTAGTGGCTCCAAGGGTTATTTGTTAGAGACTAGGGTTAAGGAATTGTTTAAATGTTACATATCATTTATAATATGGGCAAGTTTTGATAGCATTTTAAAATATCAATCAATTTTTGCAGCATTTTCTTTTCAATTATATTTGCCCGTAATTAATTCAAAAACGTACCTGGTGGTTGTGACAAATAAATGATTAACATAAAGAGCAAATTAAAGAAGAAAATAAAGTGAAAACACATGGTAGATTAAAAGCTTATTTATTAATACTAGTTTTGGACACGTGCGTTGCATGTGTGCCCCGTGCTAAATTATGCAGAGTTGTTGTAACAATATAATTACATTCTCTACAAGACTCTTCTTATGAGTTCATGAGTTATTATTGGTTTGTTTGAACGATAAATATTAAATTTAAAATATGTGTGGAATGAGTAATACAAAATGTAACTGCCAAAATTAGAAGCTGAAAACATTTTACTTTCATTTTGTTCTTCATAGAAAATATTTTCATATCGTACTATTGTCTAATCTAATACGAATTTTGGGAGTTATCTTCACACAACTTGTAGTATTAAGATAAAGTCCTTCTATTTCTTGATGTATTCTTTATTTCTTGTGATTTATTTGTTTGTTTCCAATGAAAATATAGTATTTGTATACAAAGTAGTTTTTCTCATCTAAAATTGCAATCTAAAATAAAATAAGAATCGAGAATATATTTATATCTTCTATTGAATTTTAGGAATTTTAAAAAAAGTTACCTATAGTGTTTTCAAATGGTTAGCCGTTCTGGCATTTTGTGGGGGTGTTAATGAAGGTTAACAGTGTTAGAGTAGTGGAGACTTGTTGGCCGTGGGTACGATGAATTTTGTTGATTGGTGTCACGGTGGTCCACAATGGAACAATGGTTAAAGGAGTTCAATGATGATTCTCAAATGGTGGTGTCATGGCCGGTTTTCATGATGACGGAGGAGGAAAAGGTGGTCGGCCAGTAGGTTTTGGTTTGTGGGAAGTGGGGATAGGATGGAGAATAAGGGAGATCGGCGTCGGCTACAAGGGTTGTTTGTTAGTGACTAAGGTTAAGGGATTGTTTAACTCTTACATGTCATTTATAATATGGGCTAGTTTTGATAGCATTCAAAAATATCGATCAATTTTTGTAGCATTGTCTTTTCAATTGGATTTTCCCGTAATTAATTCAAAAACATACCTAGTGTTTGTGTCAAATCAATAGATTAACTTAAAGATCAAATTAAAGAAGTAAATAAAAGTGAAAATACATGTTAGATATAAAAGCTTATTTAACAACACTAATTCTGGACACGTGTGTCCCGTGCTAAATTGTGCAGAGTTATTGTAACGATATATTTATATTCTCTAGAACACTTTTCTTATGAGTTCATGAGTTATTTTTGGTCTATTTGAAAAATAAAGATTAAATTTAAACATGTGTGTAATGAGTAATACAAAATGTAACTGCCAAAATCAAAAGCTGAAAATATTTTACTTTCATTTTTTTCTTCGTAGAAAATATTTTCATATTGTACTATTGTCCAATCTAATACGAATTTTGGGAGTTAACTTCACACAACTTGTAGTATTAAGGTAAATTCATTCTATTTCTTGATGTATTCTTTATGTCTTGTGATTTATTTTGTTGTCACGACCTGATTTTTCGGTCATGAACCTACAACCTCCCAGTAGGCGAATCAATCCCCATAGCCTGGAACAGTTAGTAATGGGCTACTATCAATCAATCAAGCGGGAGAACAGTATAAATATGAGGAAGCAAGGGAAATAGGTAAAGAAAAGGGAGAATAGGAATATATATATACACATATATGGAAGCTAAACCAAACCCAAAACCTGGTATCATAGTATAAGATCCGAAACTACATCAACAAAGCACAAAGGATCCAAAAAGGAGATATACATATATCTCTGAATGATAAAGGAGTACATAATACAGTAGATGAACTAAAATCTAAGCCCCGGTCGCCAAGAGGTCACCTTCAATCTTGGATAGTCCAAAAACACCTTGCACGAGGCAGCGCGGTCAGTGGCGAGAACTCACACTTGGATCTGTACCAAAAGATACAGAAGTGTAGTATGAGCACCAATTGCAAAGCAATGGGTACCCAGTAGGTATCATAGGTCGACTGGACGCATATAAGATATAAAAGCAATAATATAGCAGAAAAGATATAAGTAGTCACAGAAACAACGAAAAAGCACATAGAAGATAGCACAGAAAGGATACAAGGTGAAAACAATCATGCTAGGCTATTTAATAGAAATATAAGTCTCACAGACACAGGTGAAGGAAGGAAACAAACGCACCTGAGGTCTATGCAATAACAATATATACAAAGAGAGTTTAAGGAAGAAGAAGGTGGTATACCGGTAACCACAAGTAAAAAGGGAAGGAGGAAAGGAAAATAACGATAACATGCTCGAAAAACAAGACTAAGTCATACTAGTGATACCAATCTTGACCAAAAATAAACGGCCAATGACCCAAGTATAACTGTCAAGTGAATCAAATGTACATAATACAACTCTCAGTTCCAGCCATTGAATATTACCTTAATCAGGATTAATATTGCGATAGAATAAAAACAAATAAAAGTCTACCTACAGTCCCACGGACGCCCATACACCCTAGGAACACATACAAGTGAAAACAAACCCTCCCTCATTACATACTACTGGAGCGTACACTGAGCAAATAGCAATCAAGGGTGGATCCGAACATAATATGCATGATGCGATATGATATGCTGAAACTAAGTGATAGTAGTATCATATGTTACCCCCTCCGGTACCTAAAAGGCCCAATAAAGGCAGGATCCATGGAAGGGATTCCCCCGAGTACCTCAACTCCACTGTATACCTCTCCTCCGACACTCGCAGCACGTAGCCCCTGGTCTGGATCGGCAAGGTCCATGGAGGTCTACTCGTAGACCACATACTAAATCTCATAATCTCAATATAATCGTCCGGAGTAGAGCCAAATCCAGATAAGTCACCAGACCTCGAAAATGCATGCCTGGGGTTCTACCCGGGTCTAAATCAGTGAATCAAGTCTTAAAACCCCCAACAAGGGTGCCCAGACATAACCTGGTCTAAAACAGTAGTAAAACTAGGCTGTTGCTCGGTCCGACCGAGTCTAGTACCATCTCAAATCAATAGGAAATCAATTCTAGCACTACTACCCAGTCGAGTCTAGTATAAGTATGAAAACAATGATAAAAGTCATCCTTTTAATTCTTTCTTACCCCAAGAAGATTCATGAAAACAATTTCAACCTTTATTAACTATTTTTTGGGAAAATGGGCCCTTAGGGCCATGCAAGGTTTAGAGAACCATCAATAGTAGGATCAAAGTCAAAATCATAGTAAAACATGTGAAAAACCTCTTGTATAAATGATAATGGCATGCTCAATCACACCTATCGGCCCTGCACAGGCTCCAATCGCTCTACAACACATATAACTAGCCTATGATCGCAATATCAATGTACGGGACTCACGGACTTTCCCAAATAACCCACCATCTATGGTACAGAGTGAAAATACAAGGCCACACAGGACCACAAGGGTGATACTATCAACTACCACGAATACTACAGTCAACAGAGCAAAAATAAGACGAACATGAAGAAGCGGACAAGGTCTGGGGTACCAAGCTAATTAACCCAACCCAAGGATGCTAATTAGTAAAATTATATCCTATTTATGCAAAGTTTAAAAGAGTTAAACCATAACCTACTTGTCTTCCGATGATAAGCTGCTAGAACGACGATGTCCAAGCACGAACCGCTCTGAGAAGCTCCGAAACAAAATCAAACTCGAATTCGTACTTGAATAACTTGACATAGATAACCGATTTTTCTTTCGACAATCAAATATTGCATTCAAATAATTTTCTTTACCAATCTTTCCGTCGCCATTCTTGAAATGAGAGTATGCAACAACTTGATAATTTCTAACTAATGCTCAATGGAAAAAAATGAAATGAAAATGAAGTACCAAAGATATGCTAGTGGAAAATTAATGCTACTAACTAATTTTAATGGAAAGTTTTCAATATATAAATATAATGCTGCTGACAATTAAGACCATTAGTTTAAATAATACCACCACATAATCATGATACTAGATGTCTCTTTCCCTAAGCTCCACGTGGAGAGGTGGTTCAACAGCATCTCTTCTTATCCATTACGTATGCACTGAGATATTGCATAGGTCCGTGGTAAAATACATATAATATTTGAATATACCATAATTAATAGAAAATTATTTTGAATAAAGCCTACCTCATGTAATAATAATTTTTCAACATAACTTGATTTACTATCTCCGTTAAAATATTAATAATTTATAAAACTCTTATAATACATACACAAAAGTATTTTTTTCATAAATATTTAAAACATTTTTAGAAAAATAAAACTTTTTAACAAATTCAACTTTCAAATCAAATATTTTCAAATACGCGTGATGTTAATAAAATTCTCAAATTTAAATCGCAAGCCTTTGATACGGGACGAAGGTTAACCTTAAAACCCCTGGGTGTTACATTCCCCCCCCCCCCCCCCCCCCCGGGAACATTCTTCCTCGAATGTTAAATCGAACGCACGAGTAAGGTTAGGAACTTCTTAAATTTTCGACAGAACCTCTCTTATACACCAGACTATGCCACACTTGCAAGACAGCCCAGAAAACAAGTTACGTGTCACACAAGGCCACTAGAAACTACAAAAAACTCATCGAACCCCGCATGACCATCGACGACACAAAAAACTCACTGGAATGAAAACTTACATCAAATGGGGATACCCTATCCTAGAAAATACTACGACACCTAAGGATCGACCTTCCCACAAGGTCAGTTGAGGTCATACGATCGCAAATCACTATCGCACGATTTTGATAACTCAACTCTTAAAACTCAGCTCTAACACAGGGAACAACCATAAAGACCAAATGAACGGCCAGGGCACCGAACCACCGGTCCCAGCAAGCCATAAATGACTTGGTATCACTACAAGCAAACTCTAATAGTATAAGAAAAGCGTAATCATGGGAATAACCAGAAAGGTCATTACATCATCCACTACTAAAAAGGACTTTTGTCCTCAAAAGTCAAGGACAAGAAAGTACATGAAGGCTCAAACAGCTGCAGATACTGAGCCCGCATATCTCTCTTAGTCTCCCAGGTAGCCTCCTCAATGGGATAGTGCCTCCATTGAACCTTAACAATCAGAATCTCCCTGGACCTCAATCTCTTGACATCTCTGGCCAAAATAGCTATCGACTCCTCAACAAAGGCTAAACTCTCATCCAACTGAATCGTATCCCACTACAACACATGAGAGTCATCTGGAACATACCGTTGCAACATCGATACATGGAAAACTAGGTGCATAGCTGAAATCATCAGAGGTAAAGCTAATATGTAAGCAACACTACCAACCCTCTAAAGAATCCCAAACGGCCCAATGTACATACCTGGGGCTAAGCTTGCCCCATCTACCAAATCTCATCACGCCCTTCATGGGCGATACACGGAGGAACACCAAATCACCAACAATAAACTCTAAGGCACGAAGTCTACGATTAGCGAAGCTCTTCTGCCTTCTCTGAGCTGCCCGAAGTCTGTCTTGAATCACTCATACTCGATCTAAGGAATCACGATGAGAATATGTACTCTGTGGCCTAGACTCCAACCCATCAAACCAACCAACCGGTGATCTGCAATGCCTACCATACAAAGCCTCGAAAGGTGCCATGCCAATACTCGAACGAAAACTATTATTATAAGCAAACTTGACCAAAGGCATAAACTGATCCCAAGAACCTCCAAAGTCAAGAACAATGGCCTGAAGCATATCCTCCAAGACTTGAATAGTCCTCTCGGACTGTTCATCTATCTGAGGTGGAATGTGGTACTAAGTTGAACCTCTGTACCCAAATCTCACTGAATAGCTCTCCAAAACTGAGATGTAAACTTAGTGTCGCAGTCTAAAATGATAGAAGCTGGGACCCCATGCAACCAAACAATCTCACGAAGGTAGATCTGAGCTAACCTGTCTGCACTATAAATAGTCTAAACAGGCAAAAAGTGTGCTGACTTAGTCAGCCAATTGACAATCACCCAAATGGAGTCAAACCCTCGAGAAGTACAAGGCAATCCAACTATGAAGGCCATAGTGATCCCTTCCCACTTTCACTTAGGAATGGAAAGTCGCTGCATCAAACCACCAGGTCTCATGTGAACGAACTTCACCTGTTGAGAGCTCAACCACCGAGATGCAAACTCCACTACGTCCCACTTCATACCACTCCACCAGTAAAGCTATCTCGAATCTTTGTACATCTTGGCTGCGCTAGGATGGATAGAATAGCTATAACAATGTGCCTCGCAGAGAATCAACTTAATCAAATCACCAACTCTTTGAAAACATAGACGACTATCAAACCTTAGAACATCATCTGAATCTAGAGTAGCTCGGCTGGCCTAACCACGAATAACCTGATCAGGAAGGTCACATAATCGCTGATCCTCAAACTGAAAACTTTGAATCTGATCAACCTAGGTAGAACGAACCTCAACACTGGTGAGAACTTTGCTAGGATCCTACAATTCAAGCCTAACAAAATGGTTAGCCAAGGACAGGATGTCTAAGGCCAACGGTCGCATTGAAACTGAAAGTGAAGCTAGGATACCCATACTCACCATTTTTCGACTCAAGGAAACCATGTTTGACTTGCCCGAATGATATAGAATGGTGAAATCATAGTCCTTCAGTAACTCAATCCATCTCCTCTGCCTCAAGTTCAACTCTTGCTGACTCGTGATATACTGAAAACAATGGTGATCGGTGAAGATCTCATAGTGAACCCCATATAAGTGGTGCCTCTAAATCTTGAGCGTGAAGACTACCGCCGCCAACTCTAAGTCATGAGTGGGGTAGTTCCATTCGGAACCTTCAACTGCTTCAACACATATGCTATCACATGACCCTGCTGCATCAATACACAACCAAGACCAACCCGTGAAGCATCATAATATACCGAGAAACTCTGACCCTCAACTGGCAAAGTCAACACTGGAGTTGAAGTCAACAAGGCCTTAAGCCTCTAAAAGCTATCTTCACACTGATCCGACCACTGAATGGGACATCCATCCTAGTCAGCCTAGTCAAAGGTGCTACTATGGAAGAAAACCCCTCGATGAACCATATGTAGTACCCTTCTAACCCAATAAAACTACAAACCTCGGTAGAAGTAGTAGGTCTCGGCCAATCACAAACTGCGGATATCTTACCCGGGTCCACTCTAATCCCATCCTTAGACACCATGTGTCCTAGGAATGCAACTGACTCAAGCCTAAACTCGCACTTTGAGAACTTGTCATAAAGCCAATAATCTCTCAAAGTCTAGAGTATAACCCTCAAGTGTTGCTCATGCTCATCTCTACTCCGTGAGTATATCAGGATGTCATCTATGAAAACTATCACAAATGAGTCCAAGTACGGGCTAAGCACCCTATGCATCAAGTCCATGAAAGTTGCGGGGGCATTAGTCAATCCAAAAGACATCACCAGGAACTCATAGTGGCCATAACGTGTCCTGAATACTGTCTTAGGGATGTCCTCCACCCTAACCCTTAACTGGTGGTAGCCTGACCTCAAAATGTATCTTCGAAAACACAGCCAAACCCTGAAGGTGATCAAACAAATCATCTATGTGCGGCATTGGATACGCATTCCTTACAGTCACTCTATTCAACTACCGATAATTAATAAATATCTGCATCGACCCATCCTTCTTCTTCACAAAAAAAATAGGAGCACCCCATGGAGATATGCTTGGCCTAATGAAACACTTAGCTAACAAGTCCTAGAGTTGCTCTTTCAGATCTGCCAACTCAGCTGGAGCCATACGGTAAGGAGAAATAGAAATGGGCCTGGTGCCTAGATCTACCTCAATAGAAAAGTCGATATCTCTCTCAGGTGGAAGGCCTGGCAGGTCGATAAGGAACACATCTAAGAAATCTCTAACCACAGGAAGTAACTCAGGGGAAAAAGGTTTGGCACTAGCATCTCAGACATATTCTAGATTGTCATGACCTGAGACTAGACCCCGTACATAACGGGCATCCCAAACCAATGAAGGCCTGAGAAGACCCTTTAGCATTCATAATAAGCACATTCAATAATAAGAGTTTCAGAAAGATGAGCACAATACTAAAACATCTGGTTCAATATAAATAAGTAAAAACCAAACCTTAAGGGATCCAATCATACATAATCTACAAAGACTCTATTCCGTAAAGAAAGGAAATCATCTATACCAGGACAAGGCCCCAGCGATACCATAAAAACCAAAATACTATAAATGTTTGTCATAAAGGTGCCTTCCAAAGAATGGAGGGCTCACCAAAAGGCTGGATCTGTCTGCTTGAATCTAATGCTGAGTAGTACCACGAGAAGGTGCCTCTGAACCTACATCATACAATGATGTAGCCGCCCGAAGACGGTCAGTACGTGGAATGTAGTGGTACACAGAACAAAGAAAAAAATAGATACAATAGACATTATCTGAAAAGTTGACATTTAAAACACTTCTAATACAATGACAATAAATATCCATAGTAAATTCCGTTAAAAGAAAACAATATACTTTCTGTCTGTTACTTTTGAACTAGATGGTATCACCGACTTCTATTCAACACCACAGGCTATGTGGGTTCGATCAATGCTCGACCGGCTAAGCCCCAACCTATGTTTGCTGCATGAGTCAAGATTTCAATACAATATGGCCAGTACAATCATCCTCGTGGAGGAAAAGATAAGGTCGTCCTAAGTTAGGATCGAACCATCCCTATGTTGGCAAAACACAAGTTTCGGGGGTTGATATGTTTAGCCTCACACCTACTCGATTAACCATCTAATTCTCTTAGAGCCCAAATTATTACCATTTTCAATATCTTCACAAAAAACACCATTCAATAATACAATTTTGTTAGGGGTATAAAACGTTATTGGTATCGTCATACCAAGACTTGCAAGTCACCCATTCCATCAATATAGAACCCATAAGGTCCGTCAACAATTCATCATGCCCAATTATAGGATTTATATAGTAAAACAAAGGTCTCATGTCTTAATCCAATCCTTTAGTAAAAACCGTTACCATAGCAAAATCTTTCAAATCCGTAAAATCATTTGAAGTCCTTTGAACAATAGGAAAGACAAGTAAAATCTCAAAATCTCTTTGTAAGTACCATTCGTTGTACAATTTCTAATATTTTCAAGTGAAATCTAAAGGACTAACGATTTCATGAAGTTTCATCAAAGTTAGAAAGACTATACTTACAACCCTAGTTCATAATCGAAGTAGTGAAAACGTAAGGGTTGAAAACCATCATATCTAGAAAATACTTTGAAATAGGATCGTTCTGCGTACCTTTTGACGGAGAAAGACTAAGAAACGCTTGAGTTTTGCCTTAGAACTTTGAACCCTAGGCACCTTTTGCTTCAAGAACTTTGAGGAGAGAAGTAACGCTCTTTCTTGATTTTTGTTCGTGCTTTAGGAGGTTTGGGAATATTTAAAATGGTTGGGGGGAAATTCTAGGATGGGGAAAGGACCAAAATACCCTCAAAGAGCTTAAGAAGAGGCAATTCCCGTAGTAATATCCTAGGGCTCCTATTTATAAGCAATTCCAATTAAAATCCAGATTGGTTTAGGAAGGAAAACGCATTAGAAAATAGTCGCCAAAATGGTCCATTTTGGCTACAAATGGACTGTTTTTGAAGTCGTTTTAACTTACAGAGATTTTGAGTTTCGGTCTCCAGAAACGGTTGGGAAAATGAACCATTTTCTCTTCCATTTTAACTCCCAGAATTTGATGGGTTTCTTGTCAAATAGACGTCTTCTTGGTAAACTGATCATAACTTTTTACTCCGGACTTGGATTAATGCGGGTCAGTGGCATTGGAAAGAAGACTCGAAGACCTTTAAGTTGGTGGGTCATAGGCCACCTAACTCTTTATATTCTAAGAGAAATGATCGTTTGAAAATGTCCCAAGTTAAAAAGTTATACGAAAACTTAGCCGGTAGAGAAGCTTTTAACTTATCTTGTGTTAGAGGTTCCTTAAGACCTTAATTCACATCCAACACTCTTCCCACACATAGTGCTTGACCATAACACCTAGTTATAAAGAAATCTTCCAGGTTCAGGTCTAATCACAGGCAAAAATTGATTGAAATCGTAGCTCGAAAGCTTGGGGTGTTACAATATCCCCCGGTTGGGATCATTCGTCCCCGAATGATGATTAAGGACACTTTTAGAATGACATAAGCATGCAAAAGATACGGTAAGGAATAACATGCAATGGAATTAGAAACAAGTTATGTATTATTACCTTAATTAACCTCGTCTGGCAAAGCGAACAAAAAGGGATATCTGGACTTCATGTCCTCTTTTGATTCCCAAGTAGCTTCTTCCACTTTCTGATTCTTCCATAACACTTTCACCGAAGCTATTTCTTTGGTCCTTAACTTTTGAACTTGCCGATCCAAAATTTCTATGGGGACTTCTTCATATGACAACGAATCTTTCACCCCTATGTCCTCTATAGGAACTACTAGTGAATGATCACCCACACACTTTTTGAGCATAGACACATGAAACACAGGATTAACCGATGCCAAATTCGCGGGTAACTCCAACTCATAAGCAACATTTCCAATCCTCATCAAAATCTGATATGGCCCAATATAACGAGGGTTGAGCTTACCCTTTCGCCCGAACCTCATGACTCCCTTCATAGGAGAGACTTTCAAGAACACCCAATCATCAATGTCGAATTCCAACTCCCTTCTTCTAACATCCGCATAAGACTTTTGGCGACTTTGAGCAGTCTTTAGCCTCTATCGAATGGTCTTAACTTTCTTCATCGTTTGGTGCACAAGGTCTGGCCCCAAAAATTTAGCTTCGCCCACCTCATACCATCCAATAGGCGATCTACACCTCCTACCGTAAAGAGCCTCAAATGGTGCCATCTGTATACTCTAGTGGTATCTATTATTGTAGGCAAATTCAATAAGAGGCAAGTGGTCTACCCAACTTCCTTTGAAATCAATGACGCACGCTCTCAACATATCTTTCAAGGTGTGAATAGTGTGCTCCGCTTGCCCATCCATTTGAGGATGGAAAGCGGTACTAAGGTTCACCTGCGTACCGAACCCTTTTTGGAAGGCTTTCCAAAACTGAGAAGTGAATTGTGTACCTCAGTCAGATATAATAGACACCGAGGCACCATGCAATCTAACAATCTCTTGAATGTACAACCTCGCATAATCTTCCCTCGAATAAGTCATTCTCACAGGCAGACTTGGTCATTCTATCTACAATGACCCAAATAGAGTCATATTGGTTACGCGAACGCGGGAGACCGGTGATAAAATCCATGTTTATTATCTCCCATTTCCACATCGAAATGGCTATGTCTTGGGACATACCACCAGGCCTTAGGTGCTCAACCTTAACTTGCTGACATGTGGTATACTTAGCACCAAAATCAGCCACCTCTCTTTTCATATTATTCCACCAATACATTTCTTTAAAATCGTGATACATTTTAGTAGAGCCAAAGTGAACAGTGTACCTGGAGGTATGAGACTCGGCCAAGATCCTCTCGCGCAAGCCATCCACATTCGGCACAGATACTCTCCCTTTATACCGCAAGATGCCATCTCCTCCTATTTCGAATGCCATAATATTTTGTTTCCCCACATCTTCCTTAATTTTGCATGAGTATGGGATCATTTGCTTGGTTTTCCTTCACCTCAGCACCCAAGGATGACTTAGCCATCTCATGCACCATAATCCTACCATCCTCAAAGTCAAGCAGCCGAACTCCTAAGTTGGCAAGTCAGTGAATGTCTTTCACCAATTCCCTCCTTTCCTCTTCTACATGAGAAAGGATCCCCATGGACAACCTACTAAGAGCATCAACAACTATGTTAGCCTTACCTGGGTGATAGTTCAAGCTCATGTGGTAGTCTTTTAGCAGCTCAAGCCATCTTCTCTGCCTGAGATTCAGCTCTTTCTAAGTGAAAACGTATTGCAAACTCTTATGATTAGTGAAGATGTCTACATGCACTCCATATAAATAATGACACCAAATCTTGAGTGCAAAAACTACTGCTGCCAATTCAAGATCATGAGTTGGCTAATTATTTTCGTGCACCTTCAGTTGTCTGGAGGCATATGCCACAACCTTGCCATGCTGCATAAGTACACATCCAAGTCCCGTCTGGGATGCATCATAATAAACCACGAACCCTTCAACGCCCTCAGGTAGAGTCAAGACAGGAGCGTAAGTCAAAAGATTCTTCAATTTCTCGAAGCTACTTTCACCAACATCGGACCATATGAACTTAGCCTTCTTCTGAATTAGCTTTGTCAAAGGGGAAGCTATAGAGGAAATTTTTTCCACAAATCTTCTATAGTATACCGCCAAACCCAAGAAGCTCCTAATGTCCGTCGGAGTCGTGGGTCTGGGCCATTTCTTCACTGCCTCAATCTTTTGAGGATCCACTTTAATTCCTTCACTAGACACAATATGGCCGAGGAAAGCCACCGAGTCTAGCCAGAATTCACACTTGGAGAACTTGGCATATAATTCTTGTTCTTTAAGAGTCTGTAGCATAATTCAGAGGTGATTGGAATGCTCCTCCTCACTCTGAGAGTAAACCAGGATGTCATCAATAAACACAATTACAAACATATCCAGAAACTGCTTAAACACATTGTTCATAAGATCCATGAAGGCTGCAGGAGCATTAGTCAAACAAAGGACATGACTAAGAATTCAATGTGGCCATACCGAGTACGGAAAGCATTCTTAGGAATATCAGCCTCCCTAACCTTCAACTGGTCATAACCCGAACGGAGATCTATTTTGGAGAAACACTTAGCACCCTAAAGCTGGTCAAAGAGATCATCAATTCTAGGAAGAGGATAATCTTTTTTCACTGTGACTTTGTTCAGTTGGCGATAATCAATACACATACGAAGGGACCCATCTTTCTTATGCACGAAGAGAATGGGAGCACCCCAAGGAGATACACTAGGGTGGATGTAACCTTTCTCAAGAAGGTCTTTTAATTGGTCCTTTAATTCTTTCAACTCCGTAGGGGCCATTCTATAAGGTGGAATGGAAATGGGTCTAGTGTCCGGTAGAAGGTCTATCCCAAAGTCTATCTCTTTATCAGGAGGAATTCTGGGAAGGTCTTCAGGGAATACTTTGGGAAATTCATTAACTATGGGAACGGACTAGAGTAGGGGACTTTCAACATTAGAATCCCTAACCCGAACCAAATCGTACAAACAGCCTTTGGATATCATCTTTTGGGCTCTAAGATAGGAGATAAACTTTCCCTTAGGAGCTACGGGACTACCCTCCCATTCAAGGACTGGTTAGTTAGGAAAGCAAAATTTGACCTTTCTAGTCCTACAATCTATGTTAGCATAGCAAGAGTGAAGCCAATCCATCCCCAGAATTACATCGAACTCTACCATATCCAATTCTACCAAATCCACCATAGTATCCCTAAGTAGGATAGTAACAGTACAATTCTTATAGACCTTTCTAGCAATAATAGAATCACTGGCAGGGGTGGAAACTAAGAAGGGTTCAGGAATATTTTCAGGGGAAAAATCAAAATTTACAGCCATAAAAGGAGTCACATAAGATAAGGTGGAGCCAGGATCAAGTAATACATAAACATCATGGGAGAAAAGTCGTAACATACCCGTGACAACATCAGGGGAAGCCTCATATTCTTGGCGAGGGGATAGACCATACAGACGGTTTCGACCCTCACCTGTACCAGAAGAAGCTCCTTTAGCAGCTGGGGCTAATGAAGTAGGAGTTGAAGCCTTGTTTCCCCTAAAAGTTCTCCTAGCTTGAGGACACTCCTTGGGGATATGTCCAGGCTGTCCACAACCATAACACACGGCCTTACCCATTAAGCACTGACCACGGTGAACTTTGCCACAACTGGCGCAAGGAGCATAAGATTGAGTTGACTGGGCCACACTGCCCTGAGATTGAGTATCTTGCATCTTCGAACCATGGCTAGGCTGAAATCGTGATCGCCTGAAGGTTTAGGGGCAGGTGCACTTGTTGATGATGTAGCATGTCCCCAAGACCTCTTTCTGAACTAACGCTTGTCCCCCTTACCAGTATGATGACGGTCTGCCTCCTAGTCTACTGGCCTTGTCCTCTTATTTTGGCGTTCTACTGCCTCAGCCTGTTTTTTCTTCTCTTCCTCAACTTGTTGTATATACACCACCAATCTAGACAGATAAATATCCTTATTCAACATAGCCACTTTGCATGACAACACCAAGTCATCAGAGATACCATTTGTAAAATTCCTCATCCGAGCCCTCATATCAGATACCATTTCCGGAGCATAATGAGACAGTTGGTTAAACTTCAGAGCATACTCCTTGACTATCATATTACCCTGCTTCAGGTTCACAAACTCCTTAGCCTTGGCTTCCCTCAACTCCTACGGAAAGTAGTGGTCAAGGAAAGCTTCAGAAAAATCTTCCCAAATGGAAGGCTCGGCTTCCTCACCCCTCATTTCTTCCCACTCATCATACCATTGATAGGCCACCCCTTTCAGTTGATAGGCTGCCAACTCTACCCCCTCAGTGTCACTAGTATGCATGACCCTGAATATCTTCTCCATCTCATCCACAAAATCCTGAGGATCATCTTCAATATTAGACCCCGTGAAGACTGGTGGATTTAGTTGCATGAACTGACCCACCCTAGTAGCATCTGAAAACCCGATGTTAGAACCAACACTTCATGATCGACGAGACTGAGAGGATACAAGGTGAGCAAGCATCTGCATAGTCTGTCTGAACTCAGCATTAGTGACCTCGCCCTGTGGAGACTGAGCCCGAGTAGCACCGGTCCTGGGAGCTCGAGTGGGGCCCGTAATAGGAGTAGTAGCAGGGGAAACAGCAGGAGGTACTGGTGGGTTCCCAGTAAGAGCAACAGGATCAGCAGTGCAGATGCCAGAACGGGTCTGCATCCCATGGGTAGGACGAACCTCCTCAGCAGTTGTCCCTGCGGGGACTGTGGTTCCAGCCATAGTTCCTGATTCGGTAGCCCTTCGTGGAGGCATGATCTGAAATGCAGGAAAGTCAAGAGTTAGAAGAATTTTCTTAGACTCAGGCTTTTTAGCACGACGTAGAACATGAAGAAAGGGAAATATTCCTAAAAGCCTTGTAGCCTCTCTTTTATAAGTGTGGCGCGCTTCACACCCATAAAATAGACTCTATGATACGGCTTCGTAGACACCCTAGGACCATGAATCGTGCTCTAATACCAAGTTAGTCATGACCCGAGACTAGGCCTCGGACGTAACGGGCATCCCAAACCAATGAAGGCCTGAGAAGACCCCTTAGCATGCATAACAAGCACATTCAACAATAATGAGTTTCAGAAAGATGAGCACAATACTAAAACGTCTGGTTCTATATAAATAAGTCAAAACCAAACCTTAAGGGATCCAATCATACATAATCTATGAAGCCTCTATTCCGTAAAGAAAGAAAATCATCTATACCGGGACAAGGCCCCGGCGATACCATAAAAACCAAAATATTGTAAATGTCTATCATAAAGGTGCCTTCTGAAGAATGGAGGGCTCACCAAAAGGCTGGATTTGTCTGCTTGAATCTAATGCTGAGTAGTACCACGAGAAGGTGCCTCTGAACCTACATCATACAGTGATGTAGCTGCCCGAAGACGGTCAGTATGTGGAATGTAGTGGTACACAAAACAAAGAAAAAAATAGATACAATAGACTTTTATCTGAAAAGTTGACATTTAAAACACTTCTAATACAATGAAAATAAATATCCACAATAAATTCCGTTAAGAGAAAACAATATACTTTATGTCTATTACTTTTGAACTAGATGGTATCACCGACTTCTATTCAACACCATGGGCTATATAGGTCTGATCAACTCTCGATCGGCTAAGCCCCAACCCATGTTTGAAGCATGAGTCAAGATTTCAATACAATATGGCCAGTACAATCATCCTCGTGGAGGAAAAGATAAGGTCATCCTAAGTTAGGATCGAACCATCCCTATGTCGGTAAAACACGAGTTTTGGGCATTGAGAGGTTTAGCCTCACACCTTCTCAGTTAACCATATAATTCTCTTAGAACCCAAATTATTACCATTTTCAATATCTTTAAAAAAAACACCATTCAATAATACAATTCCGTTAGGGGCATAAAATGTTATTGGTATCGTCATACCAAGCCTTGCAAGTCACCCATTCCATCAATATAGAACCCATAAGGTCCGTCAACAATTCATTATGCCCAATTATAGGATTTATATAGTAAAACAAAGGTCTCATGTCTTAATCTGATCCTTTAGTAAAAACCGTTACCATAGCAATATCTTTCAAATCCGTAAAATCATTTGAAGTCCTTTGAACAATAGGAAAGACAAGTAAAATCTCAAAATCTCTCTGTAAGTACCATTCATTGTACAATTTCTAATATTTTCAAGTGAAACCTAAAGGACTAACGATTTCATGAAGTTTCATGAAAGTTAGAAAGACTATACTTACAACCCCAAGTTCATAATTAAAGTAGTGAAAATGTAAGAGTTGGAAACCATCATATCTAGAAAATACTTTGAAATAGGATCGTTCTGCATAACTTTTGACGGAGAAAGACTAAGAAACGCTTGAGTTTTGCCTTAGAACTTTGAACCTAGGCACTTTTTGCTTCAAGAACTTTGAGGAGAGAAGTAACGCTCTTTCTTGATTTTTGTTCATGCCTTAGGAGGTTTGGGAATATTTAAAATGGTTGGGGGGGAATTCTTGGATGAGGAAAGGACCAAAACACCCTCAAATAGCTTAAGAAGAGGCAATTCCTGTAGTAATACCCTAGGGGTCCTATTTATAGGCAATTCCAATTAAAATTCGGATTGGTTTAGGAAGGAAAATGGGTCAGAAAATGGTCGCCAAAATGGTTCATTTTGGCTACAAACGGACCATTTTCAAAGGCATTTTAACTTATGGAAATTTTGAGTTTCTGTCTCCAGAAATGGTTGGGAAAATGGATCGTTTTCCCAGAAAATGGACCGTTTTCTCTTCCGTTTTAACTCCCTGAATTCGATGGGTTTCTGGTCAGACAGACGTCTTCTTGGTAAACTGATCATAACTTTTTACTCCAGACTTGGATTAATGCGTGGTCAGTGGCGTTGGAAAGAAGACTCGAAGGCCTTTAATTTGGTGGGTTATAGGCCACCTAACTCTTTATATTCTTGGAGAAAAGTTCGTTTGAAGATGACCCAATTAAAACGTTATACCAAAACTTAGCCGGTAGAGAAGCTTTTAACTTATCTTGTGTTAGAGGTTCCTTAAGACCTTAATTCACATCCAACACTCTTCCCGCACATAGTGCTTGACCATAACACCTAGTTACAAAGAAATCTTCCGGGTTCAGGTCTAATCACAGGCAAAAAATGATTGGAATCCTAGCTCGAAAGCTTGGGGTGTTACATAGATAATCCAAACACCTATGAAAAATCAACTTCCTAACTCGAAGACAAGAGATGATCCCAGATGGTTCATAGCTAACAGAAATCTGCCACACAACCAGGGATACTCCAAGCATAGCTATGGTAACGGTCTTAGCATAACAATCCAAAATTGCACGATGAGGGGATAACCAGTCCATGCCCAAAATTACATCAAAGTCTAACATATCAAGAATCATCAAATCACCCCAAGTCTCACTATCTCCAACATAAATCATACAGGATCTCACAATCCGATCCACTACTAAAGAATCTCCTACCGGGGTCAAAACAGATACAGTTACAGATAATGGCTTACTAGCCAACCCCAAAAAAGGCAAATAGTAGGCCAAAACATACGAGCAAGTAGATCCAGGATCAAATAAATCCAAAGCTGACTGATGGCATATAGAAATCGTATAGGTGATCACAGCACCCGAGGACTCTGCCTCTGATCTCCCAGGGACCGCATAAAACTAACGATGACCACCATTTAACCAACCGCCATCCCTACCACCTGTCCTGCCACACTGGGCACTACCTCTAGCCTGAACACCACCCCCTCTAGCCGGTGGTTGAACTGCACGGATAGGCTGAGCCGGCTGAGCAGTTGGCTGAACTATACCCTACTGGGGGAAATCTCTAGCAAAATACCTAATAACTCCATACTCATAGAAAACCCATGATGGCTTATACTGTCGAGACGAACCAGCTGAACCCGTATGGCTACCACGGTCTGATATCTTAGAAACTGAACCCCTCGGAGTCTAACCACTGTAACCTTGTTGGCTACCCTATCCCTGCTCAAATTGAGAGCGAAGCCTGAAGTGAAGCCTGAACCAGTCGACTAGACTGACCTTGGTGCTGCTGTGACTGATAACCTCGGCCCTACTGGCCTGAACCTCTACCATTGTGACAGGGACCACTGTACCTGCCGTGGTGATGGGGCCTCTTATCCCTAGCCCCAGGATGATGATGGTGAAAATCCTCCATGGTACGGGAATAATCTGTGATGGCCTAAAATGATTGACCACTGGCAACTAATATCTCACCTGGCTGTCTAAGCTCTGTCCGCAACCCCCAAACAAACCTACAGACTCTATCGGACTCTGTAGGTATGATCATATCCCCAAATGGAGCAAGCTAGTAGAAGTGAATCTCATACTCAGATACGGTCATAGAACCCTGCATAAGTTTGGTAAACTGCTCTCTGAGATGATCACAGTCACTTTGGGGTAGAAACTTGGCCATAAAGGCCTTATAGAACTCTGACCAAGACAACGGGGGAGACAAAGATGGTCTGCAAGCAACCTGGGCCCTCCACCATAACTTAGCTGGGCCCTCCAGCTGATAAGTAGTGTATCCAACATCGTGAGTCTCCAGTAGACCCAAATGATATAGCATCTCCTCACAAGTAGTGATAAATTCATGTGGATCCTGACCAGGACTACCCTCAAATCTAGGTTGAGCCAATCTCAAAAATCTGCCCAACACCTTTTGCTCAGTTTCTGTCATAATTAGGCGAGGAGCAAGAGGTTGTGCAACAGATAGAACCAAAAGAACCTCAGCACGGGGAGCCCAGTAGCAGGTTGTGTTCCTGAACTTTGTGCACCCAGGGCTTCCCCCTGAGCGGATGTTTATGCTACCTCAGCAGGCTGATCCCCAATTATACCTAATAACACTAGAAGTAAACCCTGAATACCTGAAGACTGAGTTGAGCCTGATACCGGTGTTGAGGCTGGTACTAAAGCTTGTGGCACCTGGGTTATCCCCTGGTCCACATGCTACTGCTCTAGAATAATCTCGGGCTCAACCTCGACCCTAGGAGCTCTAACTGGTGCCGTTGCTAAGGCACGTCCTTGACCCCTACCTCTGCGACCTCTCGGCCCTAGCTGGAGTCGGGGGTGCTAGAGTCGAAGGCTCGCCCCTGCCTGAAGTCGACACTCTCATACTAACCATCTATGGGAGAATGAACTAGAATAAGTGAGATTTCAGGAAACCATCAAGCATAAGACGCACGATACAGAAGCAATAAGAGAGTCGTATGTCCTAACATGCCATTGTAGCCTTCCGAAGATTGAGTACGGACGTCTCTGCCCTGATGCGCAGGACTCCACTAGACATTAGCTCCTATACTGATGACACTGGTGAACCTAGGCTCTTATACCAAGCTGTCACGACCCAATTTCTTGGTCATGATGGCACCTACAACCCCCAGTAGGCGAACCAATCCCCATAGCTCAGAACAGTTAGTAATAGGCAACTATCAACCAATCAAGTGGGAGAATAATATAAATATACAGAAGAAAGGGAAATAAGTAAAGAAAAGGGATAAAAGGAATACATATATATACATATATAGAAGCTAAACCAAACCCAAAACCTGGTATCATAGTATAAGAGCCTAAACTACATCAACAGAGTACAAATGATCCAAAAAGGAGATATATATATGTCTCTGAATGATAAAGGAGTACATAATACAGTAGATGAACTAAAAGCTAAGCCCCGATCACCGAGATCTCACCCTCAGTCTCGAATAGTCCAAAAATATCTCGCATGAGGCAGTGCAGTCAGCGGCGAGAACTCACACTCAGATCTGCACCAAAAGATACAGAAGTGTAGTATGAGCACCAATTGCAAAGCAATGGGTACCTAGTAGGTATCATAGGCCGACTGGGCGCATATAAAATATAAAAGCAATAATATAGCAGAAAATAAACAAGTAGTCACAGAAAAAATTAACAAGCGCATGAAAGCTAGCACAGAAAGGATACAAGGCATAAACAATCATTCTAGGCTAGCTAATAAAAATATAAGTCTCACAGACATAGGTGAAGGAAGGAAAGAAACGCACCTGAGGTCCATGCAATAACAATAAATACAAAGAGAGTTTAAAGAAGAAGAAGGCGGTATACCGGTAACCTCAAGTAAAAAAATGAAGGAGGAAAGGAAAATAATGATAACATGCTCGAAAAACAAGACTAAGCCATACTAGTGATACCAATCTTAAACCAGAAATAAATGGTCAATGACCCAAGTACAACTGTCAAGTGAATCAAATGTACATAATACAACTCTCGATTCCAGCCATCAAATGTAACCTTAATCAGGATCAATATCGCGATAGAATAACAATAAATAAAAGTCTACCTAAATTCCCACGGGCGCCCATACACCCAAGGAACACATACAAGTGAAAACAAACCCTCCGGCATCCCATACTACAGGAGCGTACACTTAGCAAACAACAAACAAAGGTGGATCCGAACACAATATGCATGATGTGATATGATATGCTGAAACCAAGTGATAGTAGTATCGTATGTTACCTCCTCCGGTACCTAAAAGGCCCAATAAAGGCAGGATCCATGGAAGGGATTCCCTCGAGTACCTCAACTCCACTGTATACCCCTCCTCTGACACTCGCAGCACCTAGCCCCTGGTCTGGATCATCAAGGTCCATGGAGGTCTACTCGTAGACAACATACTAAATCTCATAATCTCAATATAACCGTCCGGAGTAGAGCTGAATCCAAATAAGTCACCAGACCTCAAAAATGCATGCATGGGGTTCTACTCGGGTCTAAATCAGTGAACCAAGTCTTAAAACCCCCAACAAGGGTGCCCAGACATAACCTGGTCTAAAACAGTAGTAAAACTAGGCTGTTGCTCGGTCCGACCGAGTCTAGTACCATCTCAAATCAATAGGAAATTAATTCTAGCACTACGGCCCAGTCGAGTCTAGTATAAGTATGAAAACAATGATAAAAGTTATCCTTTTAATTCTTTCTTACCCCAAGAAGATTCATGAAAACAATTACAACCTTTATTAACTATTTTTCAGAAAATGGGCCCTTGGGTCCATGCAAGGTTTAGAAAATCATCAATAGTAGGCCCAAAGTTAAAATCATAGTAAAACATATGAAAAACCTCTTGTATGAATGATAATGGCATGCTCAATCACAAACAGTAGCCCAACGGCTCACAATCAACCTATCGGACCTGTACAGGCTCCAATCGCTCTACAATACATATAACCAGCCTATGATCACAATATCAATGTCCGGCACTCACGAACATTCCCAAATAATCTACCATCTATGGTCCATAGTAAAAATACAAGGTCACACAGGACCACAAGGGTGATACTATCAACTACCACGAATACTACATTCAATAGAGCAAAAATAAGATGAACATGAAGAAGCGGACAAGGTCTGGGGTACCAAGCTAATAAACCCAACCCAAGGATGCTAATTAGTACAATTATATCCTATATATGCAAATTCTAAAAGAGTTAAACCGTAACCTACTTGTCTTTCGATGATAAGCTGCTAGAACGACGATGTCCAAGCCCGAACCACTCTGAGAAGCTCCGAAATGAAATCAAACTCGAATTCGGACTTGAATAACTTGACATAGATAACCGATTTTTCTTTCAACAATCAAATATTGCATTAAATAATTTTCTTTCCGCCAGCGTTCTTGAAATGAGAGTATGCAACAACTTGATAATTTCTAACTAATGCTCAATGGAAAAAAAATGAAATGAAAATGAAGTACCAAAGATATGCTAGTGGAAAATTAATGCTACTAACTAATTTTAATGGAAAGTTTTCAATATATAAAAATAATGCTGCTCACAATTAAAACCATTAGTTTAAATAATGCCACCACATAATCATGATACTAGATGTCTCTTTCCCTAAGCTCCACGTGGAGGGGTGGTTCAACACCACCTCTTCTTATCCATTATGTATGCACTGAGATATTGCATAGATCCGTGCTAAAATACATATAATTTTTTAATATACCATAATTAATAGAAAATTATTTTGAATAAAGCCTACCTCATGTAATAATAATTTTTTAACATAACTTGACTTACTATCTCCATTAAAATATTAATAATTTATAAAACTCTAATAAAATAAATACATACACAAAAGTATTTTTTTCATAAATATTTAAAACATTTTTAGAAAAATTAAACTTTTTACCAAATTCAACTTTCAAATCAAATATTTTCAAAAACGCGCGATGTTAATAAAATTCTCAAATTTAAACTAGCAAACCTTTGATACGGGACAAGGGTTAACCTTAAAATACCTGGGGTGTTAATTTTTTTGTTTCGTATGAAAAAATTGTATTTGTACATAAAGTAGTTTTTCTCATCTGAAATTGCAATCTAAACCAAAATAAGAATTGAGAATATATTTATATCTTCTATTGAATTTTAGGAAGTAAAAAAAAGTTATCTATAGTGTTTTCAAATGGTTACCGGTTCTTGTATTTTGTGTGGTGTTAATGGAGGTTAACAATGTTAGAGAAGTGGAGACCTATTGGTTGTAGGTACGGTGAATTTTGTCGATTGGTGTCATAGTGGTCCACGACGGAACATTGGTTAAGGGAGGTCAATGACGATGCTCACATGGTGATATCATGGCCGATTTTCATGATGACAGAGGAGGAAAAGGAGGTTGTCCACTGGGTTTTTGTGGGGGGTGTGGGGAAAGTATGGAAAAGAAGGGAGATCGGCGGCAGCTCGAAGGTTTGTTTGTTAGCGACTAGGGTTAAGGGATTGTTTAAATGTTATATATCATTTATAATATGGGCCAGTTTTGATAGCATTTAAAAATATCTTTTAATTTTTGTAGTATTGTCTTTTCAATTGTATTTGCCCATAATAAATTCAAAAACTTACCTGATATTTCTGTCAAATCAATAGATTAACATAAATATCAAATAACAGAGTGAATAAAAGTGAAATACATGTTAGCTATAAAAGGTTATTTAAAAACACTAGTTCTGGACACGTGCATTGTAGGTGTGTCCCGTGCTAAATTATGCAAAATTGTTGTAACGATATATTTACATTCTCTAGAAAACTCTTCTTATGAGTTCATGAGTTATTATTTATCTATTTGAACGATAAAGATTAAATTTAAACATTTGTGTAATGAGTAATACAAAATGTAACTGCCAAAATTAGAAGCTGAAAATATTTTACTTTCAGTTTGTTCTTCGTAGAAAATATTTTTCATAGTGTATTATTATCCAATCTAATACGAATTCTGGGAGTTATCTTCACACAACTTGTAGTATTAAGGAAAAGTCCTCCTATTTCTTGATGTTTGCTTTATTTCTTGTGATTTATTTATTTGTTTCTATGAATAAATAGTATTTGTACATAAAATTGTTTTCTCATCTGAAATTGCAATCTAAACCAAAACAAAAATCGAAAATATATTTATCTCTTCTATTGAATTTTAGGAAGTGAAAAAAAGTTATCTATAGTGTTTTCAAATGGTTACCTATTCTGGCATTTTGTGGGGTGTTAATGGAGGTTAACAGGTGATAAGTTGGTAATCCACCAACTTATTGAGCTCTTAGGTGGTAACTATTGCCTCAATCTTGTGTTTTTTAAAGTGATTTTACGGCGTTATCCTCATATGTGCAGACATTCAAGAGTTTTATTTTTAAGCAAATGGAGTTGAAACCCCAAAAGGCAAGAAATGAGGGAAAAAAACCCAAATAATGAGTTGAAGGATGAAAGCTAACCAAAAGTTGGCAGTTGCTAAGCGCAAAAAGGCAATTGTGGACGCAAGTGGTTCGCAAATGAAGGGCAAAAGACATGCAGACAAGGAGGGATTTTGGAAGAACTTAACTTGAGGTTTGCAGGCGCAAATTGGTGTTTGCGGACGCAATCCAAACGCAAAAGCCAACTAGAGAACTGGTAGCATCACAAGCCAGTTGGGGGCCACAAAAGGGCATTTGCGGCCACAAGTGACGCGCAAATGATGACGTGGGTGTATTTTTGTCCAGAAATTTTAGCCGAAATTAGGACTTTTCAAGGACAGATCTAGAGATTAAAAACAATTTTGAATATTCTCTTTTAAGCTTTGTACTAGGAAGGGAGAAAAGTATGTGTTACATCATCTTCCTTATTGAGAAAACACCATTGTTGTTGAATTTAAGCTTGTATTTTGGAATTAAAATTTACTTATGGATGAATTTGAAGATAACTCTTTGGCTATAATATCTTATTCTCTTACTATGAGTAGCTAAATCCATTTCTAGGGGTGTGTGTAATGATGGGTATGTAATTGTAGTTGGGTATTAACTTCTCTTAGATTTGATTATTACTCTTAGGTCCAGTGATTTCTTCAAGTTTTCATTTAATTGATTGTTTCAATAAAAACATTGGTTTATTTCTCTAATTTATATATTGATTGAGAAAGGAGATTTGAATTGGGTAGGAGCTTATTAGCCAGGATTTGGGAATTTCTTCATCTAATGACTAAGACTAGAGATAGCTTAATCTACTTGAGTTCTAATTGGTTGGTTAATTGCCAAATCACCTAGGGGTTTGAAAAAATCCAAGGTAGAGATGCTCTTGGATTGAAAAACCATTAGCATAGCCTAAATCAATGCTACCTAAGTGTAATCGAATCGAAGTCAATTCTTAAACCCTTATTATAATTACTACCCCATCCAAAAACACCCCTAGGCTTCCTTACTTGATTCAATTCAAAAGTGTCACGTGTTGAAATTGGTTACTATTGATTACAAACAAAAATCGTTACAAACCCTTCCCTCCCCCCCCCCCATTTACTTACTTGTCTATTTTACACAATGTGCAATCAATTAGTGATTTGAAATACGTATTGGATTGAATCTATTGTGCTAATCCATGTGGGATCGACCCCTACCTTATAGGTTAAATTATATTGCAAGTGACTGTTTACACTTTCTCTTGACTGAGAGGTGGATTTGGACGTTATTGATTTTGGCGCCATTGCCAGGGATTAGAATTCTAGATTTTCCTTTTTTTGTTTTGATTCACTCTTGTGTGCACATTGTTTTCAATTCACGTTAGTTTTAGTTTTGACTCTTTATAGGAGACACCATGAGCAAAAATGCTAGTGACGATGCTATCTTTGATGGCCAAATCGATGATGATGACCCTGGTCATGTGGAATTGGATATCTCTATTTGCCTGCCTCCAATGGTAGAGAATGTCGTATTTCATGTCACAAGCACAATGCTCCACTTGTTGCAAATGAAGGGCTATTTGGTGGACTTCTGCACGAAGATGCCATATTAAGAATTTTGTGAAAGTATGCCAACCCTTAAACATCACAAATAATAGCCAAGAATTGATTCGGTTGAGGCTCTTTCCATTCTTCTTGACAGGGGAAGCTACTACATAACTTGAGGAACTCCCCGAGAGTTCCATTACATCTTGGAATGAGCTCATTGAGGCCTTTCTTGAGCGATTCTTCCCTCCATCTCGCTTGCTTCAATTTAGGATGAAATCACAAGCTTTCTAAAAGTTCCAAATAAGCCTCTTCATGAGGCATGGTTGTGTTTTAAAAAGAAGGTCCAAGTCTCCTAAATGAGGTATTTCTACAAAACTTCTATAGGTCCTTGGATGCTATCAACAAAGCGGTGGCCAAGAATCTAGTCGGTGGTTCTTTGATGGATCAAACATTTTGAGTTGCTATGGGTTTGCTTGATAGAATGACAAAGATAAATTTTACTTGGTATACTCGAAAAGTCGAGGTGGTAATGGGTTCTACCTCTGTGATTGTAACCAAGGAGGTGTGATAAAAAGATGAAGAAAGGGATGAATCAATGGTTAAAATGATGACTTAATTGGACTTGCTCACCAAGCATGTCATGGGTGCGGGTACAAGGAGTGTGAATGCCATTGGTGCACATGGGAGTAAAGCGCAAGATGATTATGATGTGTATTTCCTTTATGATGAGGAGGCTCACTTTATATAAAACTAAGGTGTAGGTTCCCATCCTAGTTACCAAGGTGCGAATCAAGGTTCTTGGAGACAAGGAAGCGAGAATCAAGGTTGACATAAAGATCATGATGAAAATTAGAGAGATCGGGAACGAGATGGAAATTGAAGAGATAGAGATAGGGAGAGGGATAGATTACATACTCAAAGGTCTAATACGTATGTATCTCCTCCTAAGGTTGATACTAATCAAGCATTTGTAAGTCATCCCGCAAGCTCTAATACTGAAGACATGCTTGCAAGAGTCTAGAAAAATGTTGAATTAACCGATATGGGCATCCATGAAATAAGGGGTGATATGTCTACCCTAAGTCAAACCATGAGTTCCCACTCAGCCTCGATAAAGCATCTTGAAGCAAAATTGGCTCAAATTTCCTCCTAATTGAATTCAAATATGAAAGGTACACTTCCTAATGATACACACCTGAACCCGAAGAATGATACATATTGCATGACGATTATGACTAGGAGTGGCAAAGCCCTTGATGATATGGTGGAACGTATTGAAGAGACTCGGGGTGAATAAGCCATTGTTGATCAATCCAATATGAAGCATAAGATAGTTGAAATACTATCGGAGAATGGTGCTAATTCAAAATTTGAGGCTACAAATTCTGAGTTCGAGAAGCAAAGGTTAGATAAGTCAAGTGAGCTTGACAATGTGGTGAAAAATGGTGCTCCTTACCTCACTCCTCAAGTGGTGGTTGATATTGATGGTGAAAAGGTTGACAAGGCCTCCAAAAGTTCTTTGACTTTTCAAAGTGTCCCCCTTTCCCACAAAGCTTGAAGCAAAAGAAAGAGGATGTCCAATTTAGCAAATTTCTTGCAATGCTTAAACAACTCTCCGTGAATGTCCCTCTAGTGGATGCTTTGTTACAAATGCCCGGGTATGCAAAATATATGAAAGATTTGATCATGAAGAAGAGGCATGTGGATGTTGGTAAGGTGGAGGTATCGTTTCATTATAGTGCAATCATGGCAAGCAACCTAACTCCAAAGAAAGAAGATCCTGGTGCCTTCACTATTCCATGCATCATCAGCTTATACCAATTTGCAAAGTTTTTGTGTGACTTAGGGGAGAGTATAAATTTAATTCCCCTTGCTATCTTCAAAAGGTTGGGTCTCAGAGATCCTAATCCCACTACAATGAGGTTGTTAATGGAGGATCAAATCTATCAAGCGCCCCATGGGTAATTTGTATGATGTGTTGGTTAAGGTGGATAAATTTATTTTTCCCACTGATTTTGTAGTGCTTGATTGTGAAGTTGATTTTGAGATGCCAATCATCTTGGGGCACCCAATTTTGGCCACCATGCGTGCTTTAGTGGATGTTGAATGTGGTGAATTAAAATTTCGGGTGAATGATGAAGAGGTTACATTTAATGTATGCAAGTCAATGAAAAAACCGAGTGACTTACAAGTGGTCTCTGTAATTGACACTATTTATAAAGTAGTAGAGTGGGGTTCTGAAACTCAATTCTTAGGGAATCATTGGCGGCGGTTCTTTTGATTTATCATGGGTCAGAGAGAGAGGATTATGATGAGGTGTGCAATGCATTGACGGGGTTGGGATTCTATACCTATATCCCCAAGAAAATTGATCGAGACTTGAAGAATCGACAATATCCTCCCTCTAAACCATCCATTATTGAACCCCCAAAGTTGGAGCTCAAACCTCTCCCTTCACACTTGAGGTATGCCTATTTTGGTGCAAATGAAACACTACTGGTTATTATCTATGCCAAATTGAAATAGTGGAAAGTGGAAGCTTTGTTGTCCGCGTTAATAAATCACATTCGGGATATTAGGTGGACGATAATTGACATTATAGATCCCCTCGGGATTTGCACTCATGAAATTAATCATCAAGAAGATTGCACTCCATCTATCGAGCACCAAAGGCATCTTAACCCATCTATGTAAGAGATAATAAAAAAGGAAATTATTAAGTGGTTTGATGCAGGAGTTGTATTTTTGATTTTGGATAGCACTTGGGTGAGCCTGTGTAGTGTGTGCCAAAGAAAGGAGGTATCACGGTGGTTCCAAATGATAAAAATGAGTTGATTGCTTGGAGATTCATGATCGGGTGGCGTGTGTGTGTGGACTATCAAAAACTTAACTCGTGGACTCAAAAGGATCATTTTCTACTCCCATTCATGGACTAGATGCTAGATAGGCTCCTGGGGCGGGCCTACTATTATTTTTGGATTGTTACCCCAGGTACAACCAGATCTCTATTGCCTCGAAATATTCAGAAAAGATCACATTTAATTGACAGTATGACACATTTGCTTTCAAAAGAATATTGTTTGGTCTTTGTAATGTACCATCAAACTTTCAAAGATGCATGATGTCTATATTCTCCGACATGGTGGATGATACCATGGAAATATTCATGGAAGATTTCTCTTGGCGCATTTGACCGATTTTTAGAAGAGTTGTGAAGAAACAAACTTAGTGTTGAATTGGGAGAAGTGCCATTTTATGGTAAATGAGGGTATTATGCTAGGCCACAAGGTCTCCGAAAATGGGATTTAAGTGGATCAAGATAAAACTGAAGTTTTCTCCCAATTGCCTTCTCTGATAACCGTTAAGGATGTGCAAAGTTTCTTGGGCCATGCGGGGTTCTATCAGAGATTCATCAAGGACTTCTCGAAGGTGGCTCGCCCATTGTGTAAGTTGTTGGAGAAGGACTCCAAGTTTTTTTTGACGATGAATGCATGAAAACTTTTAATTGCTTGAATGAGAAACTCAGCTCTGCTCCTATCATCATGGCTCCCGATTGGTCCAAACCTTTTGGGTTGATGTGTGATGCAATGGAATCACCTTTGGGGCTGTGCTTGGACAAAGAAATGATAAGATCTTTCATCTGATTTAATATACTAGCAAGACCTTGAATGGGGCTCAAACAAATTACACGGTGATGGAACAAGAACTACTTGCCATGGTTTTTGCTTTTGAAAAGTTTCAAGCCTATTTGTTGGGAACAAAGGTCGTCTTTCACACATACCATGCTACAATTCAACACTTGATGTATAAGAAAGATGCCAAACCAAGATTTATTAGATGGATGCTCTTGATCCAAGAATTTGATTTTGAGGTAAAGGATCAAAGGGGTACGAAAATCAAGTTGTGGACCATCTCTCATGGTTGGAGAAAAATAATAGACCCATGAGGGAACTTGAGATAAATGATGCTTTCTCGGATGAATACGTTCTAGCAGTATCTCATGACTTGATCCCATGGTTTGCTGATTTTGCCAACTTCATGATGTCCACAAGTTTTATTGGAATGAGCCCTATCTATTCTGCATTTATGTTGATGGTATGGTTTGTAGGTGTATTCTGGAGGCGGAGATGATGCCCTTTCTCGAAGCATATCATTCCTCTCTCGTGGGAGACCACCACAGTACTATGCAGAAAGCCTCCAAAGTATTGCAGTGTGGCTTTTATTGGCCAATGATATATCAAGATGCGCATGACATATTCAAGTCTTGTGATCAATGCCAATTCCATGGAGGTATTTCTCACAAACATTAACTTCCCTTGACCCCTATTCTAGAAGTTGAGTTGTTTGATGTTTGAAGGATTAATTTCATGGGGTCATTTGAGAGTTCCTACAAGAACAAGTATATTCTTGTGACTGTTGATTATGTGTCAAAATAGATGGAGGTCATCGCGTTTCCTAACAATAAAAGGAGGAGTGTCAAGGGGTTCTTTAGAAAGTACATCTTCACAAGGTTTAGCACTCCTAGGGATATCATAAGTGATGGGTGGTATCATTTTTGTAACCGTTTGTTAAGTTCCCTTCTTGAAAAATATGGTGTAAAGCAAAAGGTTGCAACCCCCTACTATCCTCAAACTAGTGGTCAAGTAGAAGTGTCGAATAATGAGATTAAGAGTATCTTGTCAAAGACGGTCAATGCTAATAGGACTAATTGATCGAGAAAGTTAGATGATGCATTGTCGGCGTATAGGATTACTTTCAAGACACCTATTGGTATGTCCCCATACCAATTGGTATTTGGTAAAGCATGTCACCTACCCGTGGATCTCGAACACAAAGTGATATGGGCTTTGAAAAAGTTGAACCTCAAGCGGGAGAAGGCGGCTCATGCAAGAGTTGAGGATTTAAATGAAATCAATGAGTTTTGGATGAGGGCTTATGAGATTGCATCACTCTATAAGGCCTGCATGAAACACTTCCATGACTAAAAGATCTTGAAGAGAGTTTTCTCCCAGGGGATGGGTATTATTATTCAACTCAAGTCTTAGATTATTCAATGGAAAATTAAAGTCCAAATGGTCCAGACCATTCAAGGTGACACAAGTCTTCTCATATGGTGATATTGCACTTGAAGGCGAGGATGGTGCGTGATTCAAGGTGAATGGCCAAAGGGTCAAGTAATATTTGGGAGTTTCGTAAAAGGTCACTTTGGTCGAGGTGATCTACCTTGATAAGCCATAAATGTGAGGTACTCCCGTCATGCCACGACATTAAATCAAGCGCTTCTTGGGAGGCAACCCAAGTGTTATTCTTTGTTTTCATTTTACTTCACTCTTTCTTGTTTGTGGTGTGTTTTAGGTATGCAAAGGAAGGGAAAGATGAATCCTCTTAAGGAAATAACTGGAAGGGTTTTCCTGAGCAAATGCAGCCGCAATTGAAAAGAAAATGCCCACTAGTGAGGTGAGAAACTTGTGGAAAAGTTGGGGTCTTTTGCGCCAAACATGCAGTCCACAGACACCTTTATGCGACCGCAAGTGAAATGCAAACCCCAAACAAAACGTTGAGGACTGAAGCAATTTGGGGTATTTTACGCCATACTTGCAGTCTGCAAATGCCTATTTGCGGCCACAAGTGAAATGCAAACCCACAGGCACATCACTGAAGTTGTAATGTTAAAAACTCACTTTTTGTGAGTCAGTTGCGGCCGTAAGAGCCATTTGCGAAATACAAATGCATTTACTCGGTGTTGGAGCCCAGTCTGATAAGGCTCATTCTACCACAGGATCGCAGACATCGCAGGATAGGCATCGAATGCCTAAAACACCTCAGAGAATCCTTACATCCTTCCTTCTTCTCACTTATACTTATGTGCATTAGGGACAATGCCATCATTTTAGTTGCAGTGGGTGCTATATTTTGGTTGATAAATTTAATTTCCCTTTTCGGGCTTATTCTATTTTATTTGAATACGTTTCATTGCCCTTGTCGGACTTATGTTGTATATTTTGGATGAGATTTGTTTTTCCATTGTTGAACTTGTTCTGTGATGATTGTGACTATTTTCCCTCACTGGGCTTGATCTTTTTGATGCCTGCATGTGAGTGTGATGCCTTCGTGGGCTTGTTTTTGTTGATTCATATGTTTGAGCCCTTTTGGGTTAGTTTTACACGTCTATTATCCTACTACTCATGCAAATTGCAAAGTCGCGCTTAGTGTCTTTGTCGGGCTTGTTCTCAATGATTCATGAGTGCATAGATTCAAACTTTCACCTTTGTTAATAGTAGAATAAATAAACTCCGAGAGTTTTCTTTAGCCACGGCTCTTTCCCAAGGAGCATTTTCTTTATTTTTTTCTTTTGTTTTTATTGTCGAACCGGGTGGAAATTTCCTATGATAGATTGAGATGAGACTTCTTTAAGGGAAAATGCCTTATTTTAGTATAGCGTGTCGAGTTTGAGTTGCACTTGTTTTGAGCGGTACCATCAAAAATTTTGACAAAATGAAATAAATTTGAGAAAAAGGGGAAAAGAATTCAAGCATTCTCTATGCCATGATCTTTAAATTCATTACTTGGCTCCTTCTTCATAAATGAATTGCTAGAAATTTAGAATAGCTTGTCAAATTTCATTCGTTTTAATTGGATTTAAGAATAACTTTTAACCCCAAGCGTTTGTGATGCCTAATGTGGTGAGATATTTGTGTGTTCGTTTGCATGCATGTTAGTCTAGAACTTGCCCAGATTGTGATTCAAGGCAAAATTCTAGATGTTACTTAGCTTGGAAAATTACCTTAGGATTTCTTTGGATAATCACTCTACCAAAAATTCCTTCCCTTACATTAATTCCTAGTCAACCCATTTAAGCCTTTGACCTTTTCTTTGGCAACCATGTTACACACCATTCCTTTTTTGAAACCTCTATCTTTTGGCACCTAACCTCCCTAAATGCTTAGAAAAGAAGAATATAGGCTAAATGCCTAAGTTTGGGGGGGAGAATGAAATTGCTTAGGCGATCAACGTAGTCTAAAGCCTAAGTTTAGGAGTGTATGCAATGAAATCCTAGGTGAGGTAATGAGCCTAAGTTTGGGGGTATCACCTAGTGAAATCTTGTGTATTGCTTGAGTTCCTTAAAGATCGAAAAGAGAAGGAAAAAGAATTGAATTGGTGCTACCCTTCCTCATGAATATTAGAAATAGCAAGGCAAAAGGTTGTGGGATTAATGCTTTGGAGATAAAAAGGAAGACTTGGGATGTGAGAGGGGGATATAAGGTGAAATCAAATAAAAAATGCGAGTGATGTGATTGAATGTCTAATGATAGCATTTAGGGATATTTAAGTCACTTGTACTAAATCTTTACCTTCCCTTTACCCTAGCCTTCATAGATACCCGCAAGTCCTAGGTGATTTCGAGTTCTATGACTCTACATTAATGGCAAAATACATGAAGGGCAAGCCTATGGTTCTACGTGTGTGCATTTGAACTTCTTTAGAGAGTGAGGGTCATTTGTTTCTATCATATAATCCCAACTGTGAATGCATGAATTGTGAGTGGAATTCTCTTTTTGTTGTGAGTGGCATTACAACCTTAGGGAAAGTGGTGAAATCTTACTCTGAATTAGGGGAATGAATGCGACAAGTTGTGAAGCAAAATCGAGGCAAGCCTTGAAAGTTTAGTGTCAAGATATGTGGTGCTAATTGGTTGTTGCTTTAAAATATGAGTTTTCCCTGATGTGAATGAAAAATAAAGTCTTCTAAAAAGATTTTGAGTTGATCTTATGCTTTATGCTCATTGTGGTACCAATCAAGATTTGTGTATTCGTTTAAGTCTTTTTGTTTGAGTTCAGAGTGTAGTTCTTTTGTTCTTGAAAATTGAGTCAATCCTTTGCTTAAAGTGAATGTCTTGGGTTGCTTGAGGACAAGCAATAGTTTAAGTTTGGGAGTTTGATAAGTAGGTAATCCACCAACTTATTGAGCTCTTAGGCACTAACTATTGCCTCAATCTTGTGTTTTTAAGGTGATTTTATAGTGTGATCCTTATATGTGCAGGCATTCAAGAGTTTTGATGAAGAAAAAGGAGTAGAAACCCAAAAAGGCAAAAAATGAGGACAAAACCCAAGTGATGAATTGAAGGAAGAAAGCTAACCAAAAGTTGGCAGTTGCGGATGCAAGTGATCAGCAAATGAAGGGCAAAAGACATGCAGACAAGAAGGGATTCTGCAAGAACTGAACTTGAGGTTTGCAGGCACAAATGGGTATCTACAAATGCAAAAGCCAACCTGAGAACTGGAAGCATCACAAGCCAGTTGCGGGCCACAAAAAAGGCATTTGCGGCCGCAAGTGACGCGCAAATAATAACGTGGGGATATTTTTGTCCAGAACTTTTATCCAAAATTGGGGATTTTTAAGGACATATCTAGGGATTAGAAACCATTCTGAATATTCTCTTTTAAGATTTACTAGGAACGGAGAAAAAGTACTTGTTTCATCGTCTTCCTTATTGAGAAAACACCATTGTTATTCAATTTGAGCTTGGATTTGGAATTGAAATTTACTTATGGTTGAGTTTGAAGATAACTCTTTGGGTATAATATATTCTCTTACTATGAGTAGCTAAATTCATTTCTAGGGGGGTGTAATGATGGGTGTGTAATTGTAGTTGGGTGTTTAATAGTTGTTCTTAGATTGATTACTACTTATAGATCCAATGATTTCTTCAAGGTTTCATTATATAATTGATCGTTTCAAACATTGGTTTAGTTCCCTAATTCATATCTTGCTTGAGAAAGGAGATTTGAATTGGGTAAGAGCTCATTGGCAAGTATTTGGGGATTTCTCCATCTAATAATTAAGGCTAGAGATAGCTTAGTATACTTGAGTTCTAATTGGTTAGTTAATTGCAAAATCACCTTGGGGTTTGAGAAAACCCCAAGGTAGAGATGCTCTTGGGTTAAAAAACCATTAGCATAGCCTAAACCGATGCTACCTATAGTGTAATCGAATCAAAGTCAATTCTCAAACCCCTATTATAATTACTACCCCATCCAAATACACCCCTAGACTTCCTTACTTGATTCAATTCAAGAGTGTTACGTGTTGAAATTGGTTACTATTGATTAAAAACAAAAGCCATTACAACCCCCACCCCCCCACCCCACCCCATTTACTTATTTGTCTATTTTATGTGCAATCAATTAGTTATTTGAGATACTAATTGGGTTGAATTTATTGTGCTAATCCCTGTGGTATCGACCCTTACCTTATAAGTTAAGTTATATTGCAAGCATCCATTTACACTTTCTCTTGATCAAGAGGTTGATTTGGACGTTATCAATAGAGTTAGAGTAGTGGAGACCTGTTGGCTGTGGATACAGTGAATTTTGTTGGTTGGTGTCACGGTGGTCCATGACGGAACAACGGTTAAGGAGGTCAATGATGATGCTCACATCGTCGTGTCATGGCCCATTTTCATGATGGCGAAGGAGGAAAAGATGGTTGACCAGTGAGTTTTTGTGGGCTAAGTAGGGAAAGGAGGGAGAAGAAGGGAGATCGGCGGTGGCTCCAAAGGTTGTTTGCTAGCAACTAGGGTTAAGGGATTGTTTAAATGTTATATATTACTATATATAATAAAAGGGAGTTTGCAGTGCCAAAGCAGGCAGCAGGTCAAGATGCCTGCTTTGACACTTCAGGGTATTTTGGTCATTTAAGTTGAAATACAGAAATGGCATTGGTGGAAAATCTCTAAACAAATAGCTGATTCGTTATATTTTGGCTGCAAAAGACTTTTTTGCCATTGTTAAAAGTGAAAGCTCATCCTTTGCATGGGTCCCAATCCCATTCTTCAAGTGTTCTTTCAAAGTTTTTGTCTTTGCTGCCTGCTTTGGATTGGCTGACCTTACTTTGCCTTTTCATTAGATTAAATTTAATATTTTAAATATTTTAAATTTAGATATTCGAAAATTATATGAAAATAACTATAAGTTATATTCTTCTCATTACAATATAATTAAAAAATATATATTTTAAAATATTACAAAATTCACATAATTTTGTCACGACTCAATTTCTCGGTCATGATGACACTTACAAATCCCAGTAGGCGAACCAATCTCCATAGCCCGGAACGGTTAGTAATGGGCTACATTCTAACAATTTAAGCAGAAGAACAGTCTAATAAGCGGAAGCAAGGGAATAAGATGAAGGAAATAGATAACATGGAAATAAATATATATATATATATATACACATATGCGGAAGCTAAACCCAAAACCTGGTATCATATAAGAGCTGGATCTATTATAAGGAGTACAAGGGTCCAAAATAACATATACACCAATGTCTCCGGGTAATAATAGAGTACATAAGCAATAGATAAACTAAGGTTAAGCTCCGGCCATCAAGGGCTCACCTTCAGTCTGGAATATCACAAAAGCAGCTTCTCGCACGAATCTCCAACGAGCTAACGGCGATGGCCCACACTAGGATCTGCACCAGAAGATGCAGAGTGTAGTATGAGCACCAAATGCGAAGCACAAGGTACCCAGTAGGTATCATAGGCCGACTGGCACATATAAGATAAAAGGGCAGTAATGAACAAAATAGAAAATAGATAGTCACAGAAGGCAACGGATAAGTACACGGAACTAGCCCAGAGGGAAGACAACAGAGAGCAACATACAAGGCTACCAAGTGGAATATATACACACAGCAGGCACAGGTGAAAGTAAGAAATGGCGCACCTGGGATCCTTGCAATAACAGTATATAGTAAGTTTAGAAGGGAGCGGTAAAACGGTAACCTCAAGTAGAAGGGAAAGGAGGAGAGGAATAAAGATAGGCATGCTCAGAAAGCAGGAATCAATAACCAAAATAATCACACCAATCTCAATCCAGAACAAACAACCTAGCCATATACAATCTCATAATTATAACTGTAGCAGGGGATAACACCACAATAAAGTAACAGGAGTCTACCTACAGTCCCCCGGCCGCCCATACAACCAAGGAACGCAAACAAGTGAAAACAAATCCTTCGGCCGCCCATACAATCGGAGCATACACTCAACAAACATCAAACAAGGATGGAGCCTAAAACAATGAATGATATGATATGATATGACAAACTAAGTGTAACCACAGTGTCAGTATGTTACCCACTCCGGTGCCCTAAAGGTCCAATAAAGGCGGGATCCATGGAAGGACTTCTCCCGAGTACATCTACTCCGCCGTACACCCGTACCCCCGGTCACCCTTTTTCCCGTAGCACTTGGTCCAGAACGACAGGGTCCATGGAGGTCTACTCGTAGACCGCATACTACATTCAAATCTTAACTATCAGTCCAGAGTGCCACCGGATCCAAACTAGTAATTAAATAAGCAAAATGCATGCCTGAATTCTATCCAGGTCTAAATCAATGAAATAAGTCTCATAAACCCCCTTCAAGGGTGCCCGGGCATATCCGGGTCTAAAACAGTAGTAAATCAAGTCCGATGCCCGGCTTTACCGAGGCTAAAATCATTTCTTGATCAATAACAGAATCAATCTAGCACCTCAGTCTTCCCGGGTCCAATATAAGATACGAAAACTGAGACATCTCTCTCTTTTAACCTTTCTTACCCCAAGAAGATCCATACAAAAGGGTACCAAACCATTTCATAACCAATTTTACCAAAAATGAGCCCCACGGGCCATGTAAGATTTAGAAAATCATAAATAGAGGGCCCGAAGCCAAAATCATAGTAAAATCATGAAGAAAATCCTTTTATATGCATGATGATGGCATGCTCAATCACAATCAATAGCCCAACGGCTCACAATTAACCTATCGGCCCTGCACAGGCTCCAATCGTTCTACAGCACAGATAGCCAGCTCTATAATCGTAATAACGATGTCCGAGACTCACGGACATTCCCAATATCCCACCATCTATGTTTCAGAGTCTATATAAGGACATACAGGACCACAAGGGTGAATAGAGCATTAAAACAAATACTACACACATCGGAGAAAGAAAAGTAACCGAACATGAATAAGCGGTCAAGGTCTGTGGTACCAACCTATTAAACCCAACTCAAGGATGCCCATTAGTGCAAGTTTATCTGATATATGCTAAGTCTAGGGAGTTTAGACCATAACCTACCTGTTGTTCGATGACAAGCTGCCCGAATCGCAATGAGAGACCCGAATGATGATAAAACTATCATAAACATAAATAATATGTTAAAATGAGTCTAACGATACTCATAATGCTACAACTGTAGCCGGGTCAAAATTTGGGTCATCGGCGGGCTTGTGGGCTCCGCAACCTGAAATCAAAAATGAAAACTCACATTATGATCCCCAAGACCATGGGAGTACATGCCCAGAAAATCAAGGATTTTGGGCAATAAATTCGAGCTAAAAACAGCCCCTAAATCTAGGGACCCAACAATGGAATTTAAGGAAAGAAAATCGGAAATTGGCAAGAATCACCTACCCAAATGGAATAATTAAGCCAAGAATGTGATTAAGAACGAGCCTGCCAAGCATGCACTTCACCCGGAACAGAATCTACAACCAAATTTTTGAGCTTGAGAAGATGGCAACAATGGTGATTTAAACCCAATGGAGAAGACAACTATGGAGAAGAGGGGAAACTTAACAAAACACCAACGGAACAAGAATTTATCGAGGGTACGAGAATTCTTCAAGGGTATACTGGTTTGAGCAATTTAGAGAGGGATTGGGTGAGTTAGAGTTGGAAAAAGTTGAGAGAAAATGGCTGGAAAAATGAAATGGAAAAGTTTATATACTGCCCAGGGGTCTTTCATCACGATCGCAAAGGAACCCCTCATGGTCGCGAGGACCACGCTGGCTAGACCTCGCGATCGCGAAGACTAGGCACGCGGTCGCGAAGAACAGGAGTCCAGGTGCTTCATCGCGATCGCGATAGGCTATCACGCAATCGCGAAGAACAGGAGTCCAGGTGCTTCATCGTGGTCGCGAGGGACGAGGCTCGCGATCGCGATTAAGGCCTGAGGCCTGCACCTACAACAGCAAAAAGTCTGCAACTTTCAAAAACTCGATGGGACATTCCGGGTACAATCGAAAACCGATATTCAAAAACCAATAATGCAAACAGAGCAGAAACAACGTTCTGAACACAACGGAATTGATGAAACTTCCATACGAGGTTGTTTTGGAGAAATGTTGACCCAAGTCAACACTAACCAACATGCAACCAAATACCCAAAATGAGCCCGGCTCACCCAAAACCCGAACCAACCATCTACCTAACCCAAACTCAACATTCCGGAGCTAATGGAATCGTCGGATTATGAATCTGACGCTTCAATCATCGAAATCTACCCAAAGTTATATTTTCAACTCCAAATAGCCTGAAAACAAAGAAAGCAACACAAAATATACACCGGAAGTTCTCAGGCCTCAACTAAAGGTCCAACTAGACCAAACTCAACGCTCCAAAGCTAATGGAACTGTCAAAATTCAATTCCGAGCATGTTAGCTAAGAATGTTGACCAAAGTCAATGATATTCTAAGTTAAGGCTCTAAAATAGGCAAACGGCCTAAACAACCGAACGAACGACCAGGGCACCAAACTACCGGTCCTAGGAAGCTATAAATGACTTGGGGCCGCTACAGGAAAGCTCTAACAGTACAATAAATTTGTAAATGCGAAGATGATTGAAAGGGTCATCACAAATTTGAATCTCAAAAAATAAAAAGTGATACATAAATTGAGGGAATAGGAATAATTTGGTGATCAAATTAATTAAATTTCTTTGCAATTGATAAAATAAATTGATCTCATCTTTACTGTAACCTTTGATATTTTAAAAAAAGAAATTAAGATCAGTATTAAATTATTAAAAAGAAATTTTTGATAATTTATATATTTAGAACTTACATAAAAAGTATAATAGATTACAATAATTAACAACTTAAAATACTAAAAAAAATTACGGTTAAAGAAAAGTTTGGTTAACTCTCCAAATTTCATTTGTGTTACATAAATTTGGATTGAGGGAGTAAATGCATTTTCAATAATTTATATATTTACAAATTACGTAAAAAAAAAAGATAAATCACAATAAGTAAGTACTTAAAATACTTTTAAAAAATTATTAAATTACGATCAAAAAAATTGATTGACACTCAAAATTTTATTTGTGTCATATAAATTGGAATAAAATGAGTGACATATATTGGGGCCGTGCTACCACGGGCTATTTATATCTAGTCATTTATAATATGGGCCAGTTTTGATTGCATTTAAAAATATCGGTCAATTTTGATAGCATTGCCTTTTCAATTGTATTTGCCGGCAATTAATTCAAAAACTTACCTAGTGTTTGTGTCAAATCAATAGATTAACATAAAGAGCAAATTAAAAGCTTATTTAAAAGTTAAAATACATGTTAATTAGATATAAAAGCTTATTTAAAGAGTAAATAAAAGTTAAAATACATGTTAGATATAAAAGCTTATTTTAAAACACTAGTTCTAGACACATGCAACACACGTGTGTTGCACGTGTGTCCCGTGCTACATTATGCAGCGTTGTTGTAACTGTTGAAATTTTACTTTAGTTACTGCAGTAGTTTTTAGCAAAATAAGTTGTTTAGATTATGACTAATTTGAATTTTAAATTTTAGATTAGATGGTTTAGTTGTTGAGATATTTTAGGATATTTAAATTTTAAATTATGCTGATTTTATGTTGTAAGTTGGCTATTTAAAGCCCTCATATGCTTAAGAAAAATATTGAAAGATATTTTAATGATTAAAAGTCATTTCAATCCAAAGAGAGTCATTTTAACCCTTTTTTTGCTGCCCTATCTTTTTTTTAAAAAAAACAACAATGGTATCAAGAGTCTCATTGATCTTACGGGATCTGTGAATTCTTTTTAAAACTATCATATCATTTTTAACCCATTTTTTAGAAGATGTCAAGCAACAGTCTCTCTTTGAATGCCCCAAAAAATTTCATTGGCGAAAACTATCAAATTTTGTCAGTGAAAATGAAATCATATCTTCAAGCCTATGATCTGTGGGAAGTTGTAACGGAAGATATACACTTACAAACACTCCCTGCAAATCCTATCATTGTGAAGATGAAAGCACTTTCAAAAAAGCTTTCAAACAAGACAAGATTATTGATGGTGTTTTTAAAGCACAAGACCGAAAAAAGAAAAGGAATGAAGAGAAAGATCAATATCAAGAAAATGTGCAAGTTCAAAAACAAATCAGAAGAATTCAACACCAAATGTCAAAGCAGAAATTGAGGAGGAGGAGTTTTTAAAATTGCAGTAACTAAAGCAAAAGAGGAGTGTTGAAATTTTACTTTAGTTACTGCAGTAGTTTTTAGCAAAATAAGTTGTTTAGATTATGATTAATTTGAATTTTGAATTTTAGATTAGGTTGTTTAGTTGTTGAGATATTTTAGGATTTTTAAATTTTAAATTATGCTGATTTTAAGTTGTAAGTTGGCTATTTAAAGCCCTCCTATGCTTAAAAAAAATATTGAAAGATATTTTAATTATTAAAAGTCATTTCAATCCAAAGAGAGTCATTTTAACCCCTTTTTGCTGCCCATCTTTAAAAAAAAACAGTAACGATATATTTACATTCTCTAAAACACTCTTCTTATGAGTTCATGAGATATTATTGGTCTATTTTAATGATAAAGATTAACTTTAAACTAAGAGTAGTCTGGGTGGTTGATGAGTTGATTATCTGTGCGTAGGTGAGTCAATGTCATCTAATTCTTAGAATTGAGACCATCTAATTTTGTTAGGCCTACACAATCTGTAAGGAGTTAATTATTATTTGTGTTATTGGAGGCAAACATGTTATATGAGCTTATCGTACATAAAACTTCCTTATAGATGATGTCTTTTGTGTATGTCACACATGTCATTTTGGTTGCTTTGTTAGGACCAGAACTTTTGTTGTGGACATGTATTGATATCTCTTTACTGAACACACAAATTTAATATTTTATCAATAAGAAAAGATAAATTATATCCTTTTTATATCAAAATATACTAAGGGGTATTCTACAAGAATGTTCCGTATTAGACGGAATAGTATTAATTTATGTAGAGATACATGATATCGAGTGGGCAGTCTAACTACTCTTACTCTGCAATCCATGTCGATTAGACATTTGGACATTTTAAACTATACGTTTTTTTTCATAAGCTTAGATGACATGCCCAACTTAGCAATTAAATAATGACTAGTCAAATTACTTAGCAACAAAATAAAGCTAGACAAATGCACCAAAAACATTATGTTTGCAAATCCACATGAACAGATCATTACGCCCGGTGTAAATGACTTTTTTTTTGTCACGATATACCAATCAGAATGGAGGATTATATCTAGGTACATGCACCAACAACATTATGTTTGCAAATCCACATGAACAGATCATTACGCCTGGTGTAAATGGCTTTCTTTAATTTTTTCACGATATACCAATCAGAATGGAGGATCCTATCTAGGTACATGATTGATAGAATCACTACATAGGGAGGTGGTCAACTTGATGCGGGAGAGGCATGAATGCAGTTCAATCTTGTGGTGTATTTGTTTGTAGTGAGTAGGGCCTCTTTGTCGTTGATCAGTTTGCCTCCGCGAGAGCCCTCTATTTGACTAACATACTCCCTTTTGATCTCCCCCATACCTTCATATCAAAGCTGAGAATTATTGAGTTTCAGATTAAAATAATAGCTTATAATGGCAGTACTCCTTCCCATTTCTTCTTTGAGGATCTTATCTACTTGAAATGCTAACCTGTAAGTGCAAAGAAGGTACTCAGGGGACCAAATGAAAGGGCACTGAAAGGTCTCATTGACAGAATAAAATCACCCAGAAACGTATACCATAGAATTTGATCAAAAAACTATTTTATGTACAACTACTAAATGTATAACATAACCTATAAAGCTACAGGATTTCACTCTAATTTCTTACCTGTGAGTCCCACCCCTTTTCTTTAAGTTGTGCGAGCATCGCAGTGAGAAACTATATTTTGCTCATTGTAGAACATTGTCCAAAAGCAGTCAACTGGAAAAAGAATAGCAATGAAATTCTGGAATTTATTGAAAAAGCTTATAAGAGCCTGTTTAGATTGACTTTTGGCTTATTTTTATCTTTTTAACTTAAAACCAAGTGTTTATAGGCACTTTTTAATTCACCCAAACACTATAATAGTAGTCAAAAGCTATTTTGACTTAAATGCACTTAAAATAAGTCAATCCAAAAAGGTTCTAATAATAGATAGAAAACAGTAACTGAATTAAGAAGTCACGAATATCTCATTTGATAAGTCAAAAGATGAACGTATACCCAAGATACTTGGGACCACAACGATCACCTAATAATTGTGAAGCCACAAGCGCATTCAACATTCTCGAAACCTGACTTTTCACTGAACACAATTAACAATAATGCCTCAAACCCAATTGAACTGATCGTAGTGCAATAATACTCGAAACATCAAATATAAATCCTTCTAAAAGTTCTACTCTTTCCCTAAATAATATCAGAACATGACAAGCAATGCACAATTGCACCCAGAAAGTAGTTAATCTAATGGCGGCTCCACCTAATCTCGAAGAAGGTTAGTCAACCACCGGGCCACCCAGATTTAATGGTCAGTTCTATGGATGGTGGAAGACTAGGATGCACGACTTTATCATGGTTGAATATAGCGAACAGTGGGACGTCATCTGTGATATTGGTCTTTACATGCCGATGAAGACAATAACAGAAGGAGAAAACACTAAATCTGTTCCTAAGACTAGAAAGGAATACTCCGATGCAGATAGAAAACAGATTGAGAAGAACTTCAAAGCAAAGAAGTTGTTGGTATGTGGCATAGGTGCAGAAGAATACAACCGCATCTCAGCTTGTGAGACGGCACAAGAGATATGGCATGCACTGCAGACAGCTCATGAAGGGACCAGTCAGGTTACGCAGTCCAAGATAGACATACTTGTGTTTTCCCATTAAATATTGGGACTAATATCTGCAGTGTCATACATAAAAGCACATGAATGTATAACATAACCTATAAAGCTACAGAGTTTCACTCTAATTTCTTATCTGTGAGTCCCACCCCTTTTCTTTAAGTTGTGCGGGCATCACAGTGAGAAACTATATTTTGCTCATTGTAGAACATTGTCCAAAACCAATCAACTGGAAAAAGAATAGTAATGAAATTCTAAAATTTATTGAAAAAGCTTATAAGAGCCTGTTTGAATTTGGCTTTTGGCTTATTTTTATCCTTTTAGCTTAAAACCAAGTGCTTATAGGAACTTTTTAATTCGCCCAAACACAACAACAGTGCTTAAAAGCTATTTTGGCTTAAATGCACTTAAAATAAGTCAATCCAAACAGGTTCTAAATAGATAGAGAACAATAATTGAATTAAGAAGTCGTGAATATCTCATTTGATAAGTCAAAAGATGAACGTGTACCCAAGATACTTGGGACCACAACGATCACCTAAAAATTGCGAAGCCACAAGCGCATTCAACATTCTCGAAACCTGACTTTTCATTGAACACAATTAACAATAATGCCTCAAACCCAATTGAACTGATCGTAGTGCAATAATACTCAAAACATCAAATACAAAATGCTATCGAATTGATAAACTTAAGAGTAGTGCATCAGCAAGTTTATTTTGCAGTTCCATACAAATTCTTTATTCAGCACCTGCACGTCCTTTGATTTCAAGTTATTGTATTTTACCAATAACTGTACAACTGAAGGATATAGGTTCACAAACTTGATTTGGTTTAACCAAAGAAATTTTAGTTGTTTCAATACCTCGAAAAGCAGAGATTGACTTCAAGGCCTTGTGCTTGTCTCTAACATCTTGCAACTCTTGTCTCTGACATCCTTGAACTATTTGCAAAGTGAAAAACAATCACCGTAGAGGTTCTTCCATGTTCTTCCAAAGCTTTCTCTGTTTCCATCTTTTTGCTTCTTCAACAAACTGAGATTTGAAAAACCGGATACCTCATTTAGGAGTAGGGATTTCATTTTTACAGCAATTGTATAAAGACATCTAGGAGTTTGTTCTTCTTTTACTCTAGTGATACAGTCATAGATCATCATGGATAGAAGAAAGAAGAGGAAGAGACCGTAGAAAATTAGAACAGTAAGACGTGTCTTTTTTCTTTTTAAGTGAATAAAGTGCACTGGAAAAAAATTTAAAAGATAAATATCAATCCTGATTTGTGAGAATGCTACGTAGGCAGACCTAGGATTCTCTCCCTCTGTACACTAATGCACATATGATGTCAGTGTGACAAATTTCACTGTCAACTAACCAAAAACAAGAACAAAATTCTCTTAAATTAATTCGTTTTAATATTTAAAATGCGTCTCAAGTTGAAACTAATGTTTGTAAAGAAATTTATAATTAAGAATATCTTAATTTCAATTTTGCGAAGTTCATCCTCAAAAAATTCCACCTTGATCTATCCTTAATATACGTATTAACATATTTCAGCAATTTGACACATTCTACATGCAATATTAACCCTCCATTTGATAATGTCTGATACAGAAGATTAATATTGCCAACTCTAAATATTTTGAACCAGAACGTAATTGATCGAGAAAATTTCTGTTCCTCTTGAATTTGTTCATCATGTCAGTGGATAATGAGAAAGAGACCTCATCATTGAGGATAACTACTAGACATAGAAGATCATCAGGTGTTGAATGTTTTTCTCCCTTTTCTTAGCGCACAGCCAAAAGTTTCACGTTGTTCACACGTCAACAAACAACTCTTTGTGTAAAAATTTCAACTAAAAGCTACCGACAAAGCAAAACTTTTATCACTGCATATTACAATGTTCATGTGAATTTGATATCATCTGGATCAGAGGCAGAGCTAGAATAGTCACTTTATGGGTTTGGATCACTTCTTTTAATGGGTTTTGATTAAATTATTTGTACATATTAAATGATTTTTTTAAACACAAATTATAAAATTTGAACTAAAGTTACTAGGTTCTATATCAAACTGATATTCACTAGTATCGCTCTGCCGCTAAAGAAAAATTTGTACCTTGAAGGGAAGAAAACATTGTTGTCTTTGAATCCATTTAGTTGCAAAACATGAAGCATCAAAGCAATTGGGTACAGACAAATGGTTTCTAGTTGTTTTGGTTTACAGGGATGGGCCGAGTTATTAGTTGGGGTCACGAGGACTAATAAATCAGTGTCACCTATTTAATTAAAGTTTCACATGTGCCAACGTATAATTCTATTAAAAAGAGGAATACTTTTAACCCGAAAGTTAACATTAAGGGCAATTGGGATGTAATAGGTGAAAGAATGGAAAATCGAAGTCATTTAACTGTTGTTAAAGACATTTTTTAACCATTTTTCGAAAAGAAAACTTTCTTATTAACTGAAAAAATTCTCAAATCCCCAAAAGGGAACTGCGCTCATGAATCTTTTTGTTCCTTCATTCCTTTTTATGCACATATATGCTTGAAGTAGTAAATTTATTTGAAAAAAATATTATCTTTTCTGTCTTAAGTGTTGCAGGTAAAATGATTAAGATGTGGAATACCACTAGGGAAGCTTCTAACAAATTATACGGTATTGTCAATGCTCCAACAAACATATTTTTCTTCAATTTTGGTTTAATATGATGTGCTTTAATTTAACTTGTGCAAAGCATTCAGGTAAACATCTTACAATATATTTAGAGCATAATTGGTTCCGAGGACGTGGCTTTCAATTTATTGAACTAGCTAAATAAGATCAACGCTCATCATTTTTAGTAATTTAAGCTTTTCTTGGTCTCTATATTTTATGTTGTAACTCAAACACCTAATTACTTGTATACTTTTTAAAATTTTATATTCATGGATATGGAGTACACGCGCTTTGTACGTGTACAAGACAAGTATATATATAGTAGTACAGTTGTAAAGAATGTACTAGCAGTAGCTCTCATATAGCTCTTTTTTTTTGCCAAAATAGCTAGGGTTTCTCCGTAGAAACTAGAAAAGAAAAAATTCTGCAACAATGTCAGACTATTTTCCTGATTGGTTGTTGCCTGAAATCTATTGAAGGCTTCCCATTGAAAGCCTTTTGCGATTCAGGTATGTATCTAACCAATAGTATTCTATATTTCACCTCTACTCACTGATCTATCACTGCTACTCCCCTTCTCCTCCTCCCTCACATCTCCACCAAACCCAAGAAATAAGAAAAGTACTCCGTCTACTTTGACCCTTCTTCAAAAACCGAAAATCTCACCCTCCCTAAGCCTTTGTTTTCTCTGGTCCATATGGTCCGCACATGTCTTGCATTGGATTTGGACTTGATCACAAAACTCGTGATAATAAAGTGGTGAGGCTAGCCTATCAAGGAGGATCTAATGATGTTTATATGCAGCCTCTGGGAGTTGAGGTCTATAAATTGAGTACAGGTTTATGGGAAACAGTTAGCTCAAAGGGCTTCTTCAACAGTAAATTGAAAATTGATTATTGTAGTATTTACTTAAATGGGCTATTCATTTGGTTTCCTATAGTAAGAACAAATGTGGGAAAATCACTAACAACTTGTTGGTCTTCGACCTAAGTGATGAGACATTTAGTCAAGTGGGTTTGCCACAAGAGCTAGCTCATGTTTCTTCTTTCGATTTGTCAATTACTTTATGTGGGAAACATATTTCTGTGATTTGGTACAACAAAAGTTGTGATTTTGGTCCATTATATGATAGTTGTGTAGTCTGGGTTATGAACCAGTATGGTAAAATGGAGTCGTGGATGGAGAAATTTGTTGTGGGTCTGAATGGTGGGATTAGTTATGCTATTGGGTTCACAAGGAATGGGGAATTTCTGGTAATACAACATCCTGGAGATCTTTTATCATATGATCCAGAAAGCTGGGAATTGAAGGATCTTGATATCCATTGTAGGGGTGATTCATTCTTCTTGAGCAAATACGTTGAGACCTTAGTGTTGCTTGATGGAAACAATGGGGCTACAGCTGATCCTTCCATTGAATCCAAATTTGAAAAGGAACCTAAGATTAAGTGTTGTGTTTATGATAGCTTATTATGCAATATTTGTGAGAATTTAATCATTTTATCAACTTTTAGTAGCATTATAGAATGATGACCATGTCATCCTAGCCTTGTTGAACTTGACATATGTTAGTTTGGTAGTGGTGACCATGCAATCAGTTTCAGTATTCACGTCATTTGTAATTCTAAGTCTGTTCAATTGCTGCTTTCTTAAATAGTCTTGCTTTTAGTTTAGTGTATGAGTTCTTTTTACTACCTAGAAATTTCTTTCCTGGTGCATTTTTGGCACTTGTTCTGAAACCATTTTTGGCACTTGAAGGATCGTAGGAATCTTTGGATCCTATGATAAAAGATTTCCTAATATGGTGTCAAAACAAGTGCCAGAAAAGCATAATGAAAGAAATCTCTGGCCAGTAAAAGGAATTCATACTCTAAACTAAAAGCAATACTATTTGAGAAAGTAGAAATTGAACAGATTCAGAATTGCAAATGAAGTGAATACTGAAACTGATTGCATTGTCAATACTAGCAAACTAACATATGTCAACAGGGCTAGGATGACATGGTCATCATTCTATAATGCTACTAAAAGTTTATAAAATGATTAAATTCTCATAAACTATAACTGCATAATAAGCTTTCATAAACACAACACTAAATCTTAGGTTCCTCTTCAAATTCGGATTCAATGGAGGGATCAGTTGTACCCCATTGTTTCCATCAAGCAACACTAAGCTCTCAACATATTTTCTCAAGAAGAATGAATCACCCCTACCATGGATATCAATATCCTTCAGTTCTCTGCTTTCTGGATCATATGATAAAAGACCTCCAGGATGTTGCATTACCAAAAATTTCTCATTTCTTGTGAACCCAATAGCATCGCTTATCCCACTATTCAGATCCACAACAAATTTCTCCATCCACAACTCCATTTTGGTTCATCACCCAGACGACACAACTATCACATAATGGACCAAGATCGCGATTTTTTTGTACCAAATCACAAAAATATATTCCCCACATAAAGGAACTGACAAATTCAAAGAAGAAACATGATCTAGCTCTTGTGGCAAATCGATTTCACTAAATGTCTCATCACTTAGGTTGGAAATCAATAAGCTGCAGTGATTTTGCCCACCTTCGTTCTTACTATAGGAAACCCAATGAATAGCCTCATTTAAGAAAATACTACAATAATAAATTTTCAGTTTACCGTTGAAGAAGCCCTTTGAGCTAACTGTTTCCCATAAACCTGTACTCAATTTATAGACTCAACTCCCAAAGGCAGCATATAAACATCAGTAACTCCTCCTAGGTAGGCTATCCTCGCCACTTTAAAATCGTGAGTTTTGTGATCAAACCCAAATCCAATGCAAAACATGTGTGGACCATACGGACCAGAGCAAACAAGAGGCTTAGGGAGATGATACTTTTGCGAAATTTGTAATGGTTCTGGAGAGTGAAATTTCACATGCTATTGGGTGCGAAAGAAATGGGAAATTCCTGGTAGAGAAGTGTGTTGGGGATTTTCTATCATATGATCCCTAGAGTAAGAAATTTGGGAAAGATTTGTTCTTCTTGAGACTGTTGCTTGATAGAAGTAGTGGGGCTACAGTTGATCCTTCCAGTGCATCTGATTCTGAAGAGGCGAGTGTCGTACACCCTCAAATACCATACACACGCATTGTGATGGAGCTGTTGAAGGACTTGTATTGGAATACCCTTTTTTGCAAAAAGTAGACTTCGTGATTAGTCTTATATTCGGGTCTCTATGTGTTTTGCTTTTGACTAGTTAAATAGCTCAAGTCCTAGTGATACTATTTTGAAAACTTGTGCAGCATAGTTTGTGAGAATTATTAGCTTATCAACTGATATAGTAGCATTATGAAATGACTGTGGCAGCCTTGCCGTGCTGCGTATGTTAGTTTTCTAGTAGTGACCTTGTAATCAGTTCCATTATGAACTTCATTTGCAATTCTGAAGTTGTTCGTTATTTTGTTCCACTTCTGTTTTTTCAGTTATTGCTTTTGTTGTGAAGTTACATTTAGTTTAGCATATACAAGAGTAGCTTTTCCTTGGCCTCTCAAGCCAAACATTCAGACTAGCACTACAGATTACACTGGCTTGCAACCACTAACTGTTCCTAAGATTATTTGTCCTTTCCTAGTGTGTGATTAGGTTGCTACCAGGGGCGGAGCCAGAAAATACTATTTACATGGCTAAAATTATTTTTTATGTATATATAGTAGATGTTGAACCCCCTTCGCCTGGTTCATGCAGTTCTTCAGATTTTGAACCTCCTTAGTGAAAAATCTTGGCTCTGCCTCTGGTTGCTACCAGAGTACTGCATGAATGAATGTATCATACAAGAGCCTAATAGTTGTCGCCTTTTTGGTGTGTAATGTTTATGAATTATGCTTTTCATACCATCTATTTGAATTGCTTGACCCTCCTTTTGTGTGTTTTTCTACAGTAATATAAATGCAAACAACATATGAATTCCTTTTCCTATCCAAAGATTACTTTCTTGATGAATTTGACACTTGTTTTTGATGAAATCTAAGAACTAAAGAACAAGAATCTTAGCCATGCAATGAGGATCTGTGAACTTAAGCAATCATTGAAGAAGAAGAAGAAGACTGATTGAGAAAAGAGAAAAGTAGAGAGGTCTTGTTTATTGATTGTGTATTGAATAATAATTTTGAGTACAATATTCTTAGCTATATATAGCATAGAGCTTAGCTTAATGATGAGTTGTTATTAGCAGCTAAGTTAATTGCTCTAACCGACTGGTTAACAGTGTTAACTAACTTATTAATTAACAGAATTAAGTCTTAACTAACTTATTGAAAAGACTATTTTATACTCTAATATTATACACTCCCCCTCAAGCTTGGAGGTCTTGATCATCCTGATTTGTTTATCTTGTAGAAGGAATGAATATGTCAAGAACTCGCAGCTTGGTCATTAAGTATTCATTCTGAATTTTGGCCAACCCTTTTGTCAGTATGTCTGTTGGTTGTTCCTTGGTGGCAATGTACTGTGTTTTGATCAATCCCTGCTGGATTTTTTCCCTCACAAAGTGACAATCGATCTCTATATGCTTAGTTCTTTCATTAAACACAGGATTGGCTGCAATTTGCATTGCATCTTTACTATCACTGAATATAGTTACAGGTTGTGTAACTTCAGTTCCAATTTCTTTCAGTAGATTTAATAGCCAAGTTACCTCTACAACCATTCTGCACTGGATCGAGATACAATACTTTACTTCTTTATTCTCCATGATACTAGGTTCCCTCCAAAAAAGACACAATAGCCTGTAGTAGATCTTCTATCAATTCTTGATCCAGTCCAATCAGCATCTGCAATACACTAACACGAGTATGCCCGTAATCGCTATTCAATATGCCAAGGCCCCTCCTTTCAAATAGCACAAGATTTGTTCCAAAGTTGCCCAGTGTCTGATTGTTGGTATAGACATGAATTGACTGACAATACTGACCGCATAGGCAATATCAGGATGGGTCACAGTGAGGTAGTTCAGTTTCCCAACTAACCTTCTGTATCTTTCCGAATCATCAAACGGATCAGCATCATCCTTAGTAAGATGTACATTAGGAACCATTGGTGTGCCACATGCCTTAGCTTCCAACTTTCCAGTTTCTGCAAGTAGGTCAAGTACATACTTTCTTTGGGACAAGAAAATCTCTTTCTTGCTTCTTGCTACTTCTACACCCAAGAAGTATTTCAGTTGCCCCAAGTCTTTGGTATGAAACTTGGCATGTAAGAACTTCTTTAGAGAAGAAATTCCTGCACAATCATCTCCTGTAGTAACAATATCATCAACATAGACAACTAAAAGAATAATACCAGTCGTTGATTGTCTGTAGAAGACTGAGTGATCATACATGCTCTTTTTCAACCCAAATTCATGAATTACATTGCTAAATTTTCCAAACCAGGAACGAGGACTTTGCTTTAGACCATATAAGGATTTTCTCAGATGACAAACTTTCCCACACTCTCCCTGAGCAACAAACCCAGGTGGTTGCTCCATATATACCTCTTCATGAAGATCACCATGAAGAAACACATTCTTGATATCCAACTGATGTAAAGGCCAATGTTGGGAAGCAGCCAATGAAATAAACAAGCGAACAGAGGTGAGCTTGGCTACCGGGGAGAAAGTATCAGAATAATCCACCCCATAAGTTTAAGCATAGCCTTAAGCCACAAGCCTGGATTTAAGTATCGCGCCAGAACCATCAGGATTAATTTTGACTGCAAAGACCCACTTGCATCCTACTGCTTTCTTTCCTTTGGGTAAATCCACTAAATCCCAAGTATGATTTTCATCTAATGCATGTATATCTTCAAGCATTGCAGCATGCCATTCAGAATGATTCAAGTCTTCTTTTACCATTTTAGGGACAATGATAGAGTCTAGAGAGCCAATCAAACAACGAGATGCAGGAGATAATTGACCATAGGAAACAAAGTTAGCTATGGAATATGTGGATTTGCACTGATGAGTACCTTTCCGAAGAGCAATAGGAAGGTCCAAATTTTCCAAAGGAACAAGTGGAGAAGGACTTGATGATGAAGGAGTTGATGTAGGATATGTATCATTAGTCTCATGCATCCTTGAGTAAACTTGAACAATTGGTAGTCTTTCTGGTGTAGATTGAGCACGTTCTTAAGGCACAATAGTCTACTATTGCTCAATGGAAGAACTGAGAGATGGAGGAACAATGGCATCTGATTGTTCTGTTACAACACGAGTAACCTGATAGACGAACCACTCATCTTCCTCCCCCTGACTTGTAGAAATGGGAGGTGCATAGAAGAATGGTTTAGTCTCTCAAAATACTACATCAGTTGACACCAAATATTTACCAAGTTCAGTAGAATAACATTGATACCCTTTCTGAAGACGAGAATAGCCCAAGAAAACACATTTCAATGCTTTAGGGTCCAACTTGGTAACAGATGGTCGAACATCTCGAACATAACATGTTCTTCCAAACACCTTAGGTTCCACTGGAAACAGTGATTTAATTGGAAAAAGAACACTATAAGGAATATTACCAGCCAGCACAGTTGACGGCATGCGATTGATTAGAAAACAAGTTGTGGAGACAGCATCGGGCCAAAATTGCTTAGGAACCTTCATTTAAAATAATAGCGCTTGAGCTGTCTCAAGTAGATGCCTATTCTTTCTCTCAGCAACTCCATTTTGAGAGGGTGTATCAACACATGAAGATTGTTGGAGAATACCATGTTGTCTCATATACGATTCAAACAATTCTGACATGTATTCTTTGGCGTTATCACTCCTTAGAATACGTACTAAAGCATTGAATTGAGTTTTCACTTTAGCATAGATGGCACAAAAGTGAGCAAACACTTCAGAGCGACTCTTCATAAAATGAATCCAAGTCATTCGAGAGAAATCATCCACAAAAGTGATAAAATACCTATGCCCAGTTTTAGAGACAACAGGGCATGGTCCCCAAACATCAGAGTGAACTAACTCAAATGTTGACTCGGCTCGCTTATTAACCCTTAGAGATAACGAGATGCGATGTTGTTTTGCAAATCGACATGACTCACACTCCAATGAAGAAATAGTTTGAAATTGAGGACAAAGCTTCTTCAATAGAGGAAGAGAAGGATGCCCCAATCGACAATGTGCTTCAAACGGAGACATGACAGTGGAGCAGGTAAGAAATCGAGGCTCCCATTCATCAAGAATGTAGAGATCATCAAATATATGTCTTTTACCAATAACCCGATTCGTCTTAAGATCCTGAAATAAATAATAATCGAGAAAGAACGAGATATAACAACATTCAGCTACACTGTCGTGGCTGCCAAATATTTCAAATCTTCCAACCAAAAGTATATATTAATTTCAGGGTCAAACCACATTTGAACAAGAACCTTCAAACTAAATGTGTCAGAATATTCTCACTCCCACATCCAAATTATTATAGTTGCTCAAATAAAATAAACCAGATTTTGAGCAAAAAAGAACACCTTAAACAGAAAATAACAGATCAAGAAAGATAAACTTGGACAATGTCAAATCTATCCAAAATCAAAATATTTCAAACAGGTTACACCAAATTCTAACTGAAAATGTCGAGGCAACGCTGCTGATGCAAGCTACGGTCGATCCTGCTGTGGCACACACCAGAGCGTGAGAGATAATGGAGAGGTGGAGGTGGCCTGTCCGACTTAATCGTTGCACACTGATGCCGGTGGTGGTTCTTCTGGCCGGAAAGAGAAAACCTTTCTGCCTCCTCCTACAGTGGTGGTGAGACAACCTAGTCACTCCGTAGGGGTGATCGAAATTATCGAGTCTTTTTTTTCAACAACTAGAAAATGTACGTAATTTCAAAGAATAAGAATTGAGCCCTAGTGGCTCTGATACCACGCTAGAGAGACAAGATATGAAAAATAATGTGTATATTACTCAAAGAGTACAATGATATAAATACATGTAGAGAATAATCTATCTATGGTAACTAGATATTCAGATCCCTAGAAATCAGCTATGTTATCTACTATTATACAACTATGATTTTGTAACAGTCTTTAAGTATTCATTCTAAATTTTGGCCAACTCTTTTGTCAGTATATCTGCTGGTTGTTCCTTGTTGGCAATGTACTGTGTTTTGATCAATTCCTGCTGGATTTTTTCCCTCACAAAGTGATACTCGATCTCTATATGCTTAGTTCTTTCATGAAACACAGGATTGGTTGCATTTTGCATTGTAGCTTTACTATCACTGAATATAGTTTTAGGTTGTGTAACTTGAGTTCCAATTTCTTTCTGTAGACCTAATAGCCAAGTTAGCTCTACAACTATTGTAGCTAAGGTTTTAAATTCAGCTTCTGTAGAGCTTCTAGACACTACAATATGTTTCTTTGATTTCCATGACACTAAGGAATCACCAATCTTGACTATGTAGACTGTAACAAATCTTCTTGTTAGAGGGCATGCAGCCCAATCTGCATCACATTATGTAGTCACTGTCTTGTTGCAGTTGCTAGAAATTAGTAACCCTTGACCTGGTTGATGCTTGATGTATCTTACAACCCTTAGTGCAGCTTTCATATGTGAACTCTTAGGTTTCTGTAAAAACTGATTTAGAGTCTGGACAGCAAAGGAAATGTCTGGTGTTGTGACTATTAAATATAATCTTTTTCCAATAAGTCTCTGATAAGAAGTATGATCTACTAGAGGATCTTTTTCATCTTTGCTTACTGTTTCATCAAACTGTTTTAAAGTAAGCTTCTAATTTGTATCAATTGGACTGACTACTGGTTTAGCACCTGCCAAACATGTTTCAGATATCAACTCCAATGCATATTTTCTTTGATGCATTGGTATTCCTTTTGTTGATCTGGCAAACTCTATGCAAGAAAAAACCTTAGCTCACCAAGATCTTTCATCTTAAAAGCTTGATTGTATGCCTTCTTTGTTTCTTCTATCATCTCAAGACTATTATCAGTGATTAACATATCATCTACATACACTAGAATTATTGTATTTTTTTTTATTGATCTCTTGATGAACAAAGAGTGATCATACTTACTTTGTGTGAAGTTGAACTTGATCAAAGCCTCAGACAATTTTGTGTTCCATTGTCTTGAGGCCTGTTTTAATCCATATAGGGATTTTACCAGACTACACACCTTCCTTGGCTCCCCCTGACTGGTGAATCCCTATGGCAGAGTCATATAAATCTCATCAAACAAATCACCTTGAAGAAAGGCATTGTATACATCCATTTGATGGATATGCCATCTAGAAGCAGCAGCTAGGGACAAAATAGTTCTTAATGTGACCATTTTCACAATAGGTGAAAATGTCTCTTGATAGTCTGTCCCCTCTTGTTGGTTGTATCCTTTCGCTACAAGCCTTTCCTTGTATCTTTCAATCTCACCATTTTCTTTGTACTTGATTCTATAAGCCCACTTGCATCCTATTGTGTTCTTCCCTTTAGGCAGTGACACAACTTTCCAAGTGTGGTTATCCTCCAAAGCTTTAATTTCCTCCTGAATAGCTTGAATCCAGTGAGGATCTTTGATTTCTTCTATGTTGGATTTTGGCTCTGTGGTAGAAGAAAAACTAGCAAAAAACGCTTGATATTTGCTAGATAACTTATCATAGTTGACATATTTATCCATGCCATACTCAGTACTGTCATGAATATTTAATGAGACAAAGTCTTTCATCCAGACTGGTGGTTTCTTACCCCTCTAAGACTTCCTTGTTATAGTTGGTTCAACTAGTTGACCAATCTCAGCATGTGGTAGTTCTTCTTGATCAGGAAGTACCATGTGATCATCTACTAGATTTGAGGGAACCAACTCTGGCCTTTCATATAGATCTACACTACGCATGCCTTGAGTGTCAACCTCAATAGTTCTGTGAAACTAATTTTCTGAGTCAACAAACTTTGAGCTGGTATCTAGAAAGACTATTTTTTGTAAATTGAGTGCTTTGCTGAAAGGAAACACACTTTCCTTAAAAACAACATCCTTGTTAACAAAAAACAAGTTATTAGTTATATCTAGAAGAATATAACTCTTTTGCACAGATTAATATCCCATATGAATGGCAGTTCTAACTCTAGATGACAATTTTTCATGTTGATGAGTCATATCTTTTGCATAACATAGACACCCAATAACCCTCAAATGACTTAGATTTGGTGTCCTGTGATAGAGCTTCTCAAATGGTGACATATTATTAAGAACAATAGTATGTAGTCTATTTATGATATAGATAGCAGCAAGAACACAGTGACCCCAATATCAGATAGGTATATTTGCTTGAAATCTTAAGGCTCTTGTGACCTCTAGAATATGTCTATGCTTTCTCTCAGCAACTCCATTTTGCTGAGGGGTGTACACACATGTTCTTTGATGTACTATCCCTAGTTGTTTAAACATATCATCACATACAGAATTTAGAAGTTCTGTACCATTATCAGTTCTGATTGTTTTAATCCACTTGTCAAATTAATTTCTAATATAAGACAGGAAATATTGAAGACATACACAAACATCAGATTTCTGTTTAAGCAAAAACACCCATGTAAACCTTGAGTAATCATCCACAACAGTTAAAAAGAATCTATTACCAGAAAATGTACGTAATTTTAGAGCATAAGAATTGAGCCCTAGTGGCTCTGATACCACGCTAGAGAGACAAGATATGAAGAATAATGTGTATATTACTCAAAGAGTACAATGATATAAATACATGTAGAGAATAATCTATCTATGGTAACTAGATATTCAGATCCCTAGAAATCAGCTATGTTATCTACTATTATACAACTATGATTCTGTAAAACTCCCCCTCAAGTTTGAGCATAGATATTCATCATGCCCAACTTGTTACAAAGGTAATCAACTCGAATTCCATTAAACGCTTTTGTGAATAAATCAGCTAGTTGCTCTCTTGTCTTCACATAGCCAGTAGAAATCACGTTTGCCTGAATCTTCTAACGAATAAAGTAATAATTGACCTCAATGTGTTTAGTTCTTTCATGATACACCGGATTTGAGGCAATATAAAGAGCATCTTGATTATCACACCAAATCTTTGCGGGTGTATGATGCTTCAACCCAATTTCAGATAAAAGATGATATATCCACATAATCTCACATGCAGACTGTGACATAACTCTATACTCGAATTCTGCACTGGATCGAGATACAACACTTTGCTTCTTACTTCTCCATGATACTAGGTTTCCTCCAACAAAGACACAATAGCCTGTAGTAGATCTTTTATCAATTCTTGATCCAACCCAATCAGCATCTGCAAAACACTCAACATGAGTATGCCTGTAATCGGTATACAATATGCCAAGGCCAGGAGCTCCTTTCAAATAGCACAAGATTTGTTCCAAAGTTGCCCAATGTCTGACTGTTGGTACAGACATGAATTGACTGACAATACTGACTGCATAGTCAATATAAGGATGGGTCACAGTGAGGTAGTTCAGTTTCCCAACTAACCTTCTGTATCTTTCCGAATCATCAAATGGATCAGCATCATCCTTAGTAAGATGTACATTAGGAACCATTGGTGTGCCACATGCCTTAGCTCCCAACTTTCCAGTTTCTACAAGTAGGTCAAGTACATACTCTCTTTGGGACAAGCAAATCCCTTTCTTGCTTCTTGCTTCTTGCTACGTCAACACCCAATAAGTATTTCAGCTACCCCAAGTCTTTGGTATGAAACTTGGCATGTAAGAACTTCTTTAGAGAAGAAATTCCTGCACAATCATCTCCTATAATAGCAATATCATCAACATAGACAACTAAAAGAATAATGCCAGTCGTTGATTGTCTGTAGAAGACTAAGTGATCAAACTTGCTCTTTTTCAACCCAAATTCCTGAATTACATCGCTAAATTTTCCAAACCAGGCACGAGGACTTTGCTTTAGACCATATAAGGATTTTCTCAGATGACAAACTTTCCCACACTCCCCCTGAGCAACAAACCCAGGTGGTTGCTCCATATATACCTTTTCAAGAAGATCACCATGAAGAAACGCATTCTTGATATCCAACTGATATAAAGGCCAATGTTGAAAAGCAGCCAATGAAATAAACAAACAAACATAGGTGAGCTTGGCTACCGGGGAGAAAGTATCAGAATAATCCATCCCATAAGTTTGAGCATAGCCTTTAGCCACAACTCTGGCTTTAAGTATCGCGCCAGAACCATCAGGATTAATTTTCACTGCAAAGACCCACTTGTATCCTAATGCTTTCTTTCCTTTGGGTAAATCCACTAAATCCCAAGTATGATTTTCATCTAATGCATGTATATCTTCAAGCATTACAGCATGCCATTCAGAATGATTCAAGGCTTATTTTACCATTTTAGGGACAATGATAGAGTCTAGAAAGCCAATCAAACAACGAGATGCAAGAGATAATTGATCATAGGAAACAAAGTTAGCTATGGAATATGTGGATTTGCACTGACGAGTACCTTTCTGAAGAGCAATAGGAAGGTACAGATTTTCCAAAGGAACAAGTGGAGAAGGACTTGATGACGAAAGAGTTGATGTAGGATATGTATCATTAGTCTCACGCCTCTTTGAGTAAACTTGAACAATTGGAAGTCTTTCTGGTGCAGATTGAGCAGGTTATGATGGCACAATAGTCGACTATTGCTCAATGGAAGAACGGAGAGATGGAGGAACAATGGCATCTGATTATTCTGTTACAACACGAGTAACCTGATAGACTAACCACTCATCTTCCTCCCCCTGACTTGTAGAAGTGGGAGGTGCATAGAATAATGGTTGAGTGTTTGAAAATACTACATCAGTTGACACCAAATATTTACCAAGTTCAGTAGAATAACACCGATACCCTTTCTGAAAACGAGAATAGCCCAAGAAAACACATTTCAATGCTTTAGGGTCCAACTTGGTAACAGATGGTCAAACATTTTGAACATAACATGTGCTTCCAAAAACCTTAGGTTCCACTGGAAACAGTGATTTTCTTGGAAAAAGAACACTATAAGGCATATTACCAGCCAGCACAGTTGACGGCATGCGATTGATCAGAAAACAAGTTGTGGAGACATCATCGGCCCAAAATTGCTTAGGAAACTTCATTTGAAACAATAGCGCCCGAGCTGTCTCAAGTAGATGCCTATTGTTTCTCTCAGCAACTCCATTTTGAGAGGGTGTATCAACACATGAAGATTGGTGAAGAATACCATGTCGTCTCATATACGATTCAAACAATTCTGACATGTATTCTTTGGCGTTATCACTCCTTAGAATACGTATTGAAGCATTGAATTGAGTTTTCACTTCAGCTTAGAATGCACAAAAGTGAGTAAACACTTCAGAGTGACTCTTCATAAAATAAATCCAAGTCATTCGAGAGAAATCATCCACAAAAGTGATAAAATACCTATGCCCAGTTTTAGAGACAACAGGACATGGTCCCCAAACATCAGAGTAAACTAACTCAAATGCTGACTCAGCTCGCTTATTAACCCTTGGAGATAACGTGATGCGATGGTGTTTTGAAAATTGACATGACTCACACTCCAATGAAGAAATAGTTTGAAACTAAGGACAAAGCTTGTTCAATATAGGAAGAAAAGGATGCCCCAATCGACAATGTGCTTCAAACGGAGACATGACAGTGGAACAGGTAAGAAGCTCCCATTCATCAAGGTTGTATAGATCATCAAATATATGTCCTTTACCAATAACCTGATTCATCTTAAGATCCCGAAATAAACAATAATCGGGAAAGAATGAGATATAACAATTAAGTTCCCTGGTAAGTTTACTGACAGAAATTAAATTAAAGGTCAACTTTGGTAAACTCAATACAGATGACAGGGTAATGGAGGAGGTCAGTTTAACAGTCCCAAATACAACACTATTACAAGTTGATCCATCATCTACGGTAACCGGAGAGGGTACTTTGTGTGGTTGAAAGCTAGAAAAGATATTGGAATTACCCGTCATGTGATTTGTGGCACCTGAATCGATCACCCATTTATTTGAAGTGGTGAGAAGACATATTTTATTTGATTCAGTAAGGGTATCAACTAAAGTGGGTTCCTTCAATAATTTCTGATATTGAGAGAATTTTGCAAATTCTTCGGCCGAAACCAAAATCATATTATCAATTAATGGACTGGAAGCAGCAACTGCAGGCCTTTGTCTTCCGTGATCAGTCATTTCCCTAAAACAGTATATCTGAGAACCCAACTAGAACAAAACTTCACCACTAAATAAAGCAATCCAACAAAACTTGCAGAATTTTCAAGAGAAAAGAAATCAGGGACCACATATACAACAACCCAAACCAATCTTCACAACATTCAGCTACACCGTCGTGGCTGCCAAATATTTCAAATCTTCCAACCAAAAGTATATATTAATTTCAGGGTCAAACCAGATTTGAACAAGAACCCTCAAACTAAATGTGTCAGAATATTCTCACTCCCACATCAAAATTATTATAGTTGCTCAAATAAAACAAACCAGATTTTGAGCAACAAAGAATACCTTAAACAGAAAATAATAGATCAAGAAAGATAACCTGGACAATGTCAAATCTATCCAAAATCAAAATATTTTGAACAGGGTACACCAAATTCTGACTTAAAATGTCGAGGCGACGCTGCTGATGAAGGTTGCGGTCGATCCTACCGTGGCACACACCAGAGCGTGAGAGACAGTGGAGAGGTGGAGGTGGAGTGTGCGACTTACTCGCTGCACACTAATGCCAGTGGTGGTTCTTTTGGTCGGAAAGAGAAAACCATTCTGCCTCCTCCTACAGTGGTGGTGAGACAACCTAGTCACTCCGTAGAGGTGACCGAAATTATCGAGTCTTTTTTTTTCAACAACCAGAAAATGTACGTAATTTCAGAGAATAAGAATTGAGCCCTAGTGGCTCTGATACCACGCTAGAGAGACAAGATATGAAGAATAATGTGTATATTACTCAAAGATTACAATGATATAGATACATGTAGAGAATAATCTATCTATGGTAACTAGATATTCAAATACCTACAATTAAGCTATGTTATCTACAATTATATAACTATGATTCTGTAATAGTCTTTAAGTATTCATTCTGAATTTTGTCCAACCCTTTTGTCAGTATGCCTACTGGTTGTTCCTTGGTCGCAATGTACTATATTTTGATCAATCCATGTTGGATTTTTTCCCACACAAAGTGATAATCGATCTCTATATACTTAGTTCTTTCATGAAACACAGGATTGGCTGCAATTTGCATTGCAGCTTTACTATCACTGAATATAGTTACAGGTTGTGTAACTTTAGTTCCAATTTCTTTCAGTAGACCTAATAGACAAGTTAGCTCTACAACTATTGTAGCTAAGCTTTTATATTCAGCTTCTACAGAGCTTCTAGACACTACAACATGTTTCTTTGATTTCCATGACACTAAGGAATCACCAATCTTGACTATGTAGCCTGTAACAAATCTTCTTGTTAGAGGGCATGCAGCCCAATATGCATCACATTATCCAATCACTGTCTTGTTGCAATTGCTAGAAATTAGTAACCCTTGACCTGGTTGATGCTTGATGTATCTTACAACCCTTAGTGCAACTTTCATATGTGAACTCTTAGGTTTCTGTAAAAACTGACTTAGAGTCTGGACAACAAAGGAAATGTCTGGTGTTGTGACTATTAAATATAATCTTTTTCCAATAAGTCTCTGATAAGAAGTATGATCTACTAGAGGATCTTTTTCATCTTTGCTTATTGTTTCATCAAACTGTTTTGAAGTAAGCTTCTAATTTGTATCAATTGGACTGACTGCTGGTTTAGCACCTGCCAAACCTGTTTCAGATATCAACTCCAATGCATATTTTCTTTGATGCATTGGTATTCCTTTTGTTGATCTGGCAAACTCTATGCAAGAAAAAACCTTAGCTCACCAAGATCTTTCATCTTAAAAGCTTGATTGTATGCCTTCTTTGTTTCTTCTATCAGCTCAAGACTATTATCAGTGATTAACATATCATCTACATACACTAGAATTATTGTAATTCCTTTTATTGATCTCTTGATGAACAAAGAGTGATCATACTTACTTTGTGTGAAGTTGAACTTGATCAAAGCCTCAGACAATTTTGTGTTCCATTGTCTTGGGGCCTATTTTAATCCATATAGGGATTTTACCAGACTACACACCTTCCTTGGCTCCCCCTGACTGGTGAATCCTATGGTAGAGTCATATAAATCTCATCAAATAAATCACCTTGAAGAAAGGCATTGTATACATCCATTTGATGGATATGCCATCTAGAAGCAGCAGATAGGGACAAAATAGTTCTTACTGTGACCATTTTCACAACAGGTGAAAATGTCTCTTGATAGTCTATCCCCTCTTGTTGGTTGTATCCTTTCGCTACAAGCCTTGTCTTGTATCTTTCAATCTCACCATTTTCTTTGTACTTGATTCTATAAACCCACTTGCATCCTATTGTGTTCTTCACGTTAGGCAGTGACACAACTTTCCAAGTGTGGTTATCCTCCAAAGCTTTAATTTCCTCCTGAATAGCTTGAATCCAGTGAGGATCTTTGATTTCTTCTGTGTTGGATTTTGGCTCTGTGGTAGAAGAAAACTTAGCAAAAACTTCTTGATATTTGCTAGATAACTTATCATAGTTGACATATTTATCCATTCCATACTCAGTACTGTCATGAATATTTAATGAGACAAAGTCTTTCATCAAGACTGGTGGTTTCTTACCCCTCTCATACTTCCTTGTTATAGTTGGTTCAACCAGTTGACCAATCTCAGCATGTGGTAGTTCTTCTTGATCAGGAAGTACCATGTGATCATCTACTAGATTTGAGGGAACCAACTCTGGCCTTTCATATAGATCTACACCATGCATGCCTTGAGTGTCAACCTCAATAGGTCTGTGAAACCAATTTTCTGAGTCAAAAACTTTGAGCTGGTATCTAGAAAGACTGTTTTTTGTAAATTGACTGCTTTGCTGAAAGGAAACACACTTTCCTTAAAAACAACATCCCTGTTAACAAAAAACAAGTTATTAGTTATATCTAGAAGAATATAACCTTTTTGTATAGATGAATATCCCATATGATGGCAGTTCTAATTCTACATGACAATTTTTCATGTTGATGAGTCGTATCTTTTGCATAACACGGACACCCAATAACCCTAAGATGACTTAGATTTGGTGTCCTGTGATAGAGCTTCTCAAATGGTGACATATTATTAAGAACAATAGTATGTAGTCTATTTATGATATAGATAGCAACAAAAACACAGTGACCCTAATATGTGATAGGTATATTTGCTTGAAATCTTAAGGCTCTTGTGACCTCTTGAATATGTCTATGCTTTCTCTCAGCAACTCAATTTTATTGAGGGGTGTATACACATGTTCTTTGATGTACTATCCCTAGTTGTTTAAATGTATCATCACATACAGAATTTAGATGTTTTGTACCATTATCAGTTCTGATTGTTTTAATACACTTGTCAAACTGATTTCTAATATAAGACAATAAATATTGAAGACATACACAAACATCAAATTTCTGTTTAAGCAAAAACACCCATGTAAACCTTGTGTAATCATCCACAACAGTTAAAAAGAATCTGTTACCAGAAAATGTACATAATTTTAGAGCATAAGAATTGAGCCCTAGTGGCTTTGATACCGCGCTAGAGAGACAAGATATGAAGAATAATGTGTATATTACTCAAAGAGTACAATGGTATAAATACATGTAAAGAATAATCTATCTATGATAACTAGATATTCAGATCCCTAGAAATCAGCTATGTTATCTACTATTATACAACTATGATTCTGTAACCCTCTCCCTCAAGTTGGAGCATAGATATTCATCATGCCCAACTTGTTACAAAGGTAATCAACTCGAATTCCATTCAACTCTTTTGTGAACAAATCATCTAGTTGCTCTCCTGTCTTCACATAGCCACTAGAAATCACGTTTGCCTGAATCTTCTCACGAATAAAGTGACAATCGACCTCAATGTGTTCAGTTCTTTCATGATACACCGGATTTGAGGCAATATGAAGAGCATCTTGATTATCACACCAAAGCTTTGTGGGTGTATGATGCTTCAACCCAATTTAAGATAAAAGATGATGTATCCACATAATCTCACACGCAGACTGTGACATAGCTCTATACTCAGATTCTGCACTGGATCGAGATACAACACTTTGCTTCTTACTTCTCCATGATACTAGATTCCCTCCAACAAAGATACAATAGCCTGTAGTAGATCTTCTATCAATTCTTGATCCAGCCCAATCAGCATCTACAAAACACTCAACACGAGTATGCCCATAATTGCTATACTATATGCCAAGGCCAGGAGCTCCTTTCAAATAGCACAAGATTTGTTCCAAAGCGTCCCAATGTCTTAACTGTTGGTACAGACATGAATTGACTGACAATACTGACCGCATAGGCAATATCAGGACTGGTCACAGTAAGGTAGTTCAGTTTCCCAACTAACCTTCTGTATCTTTCCGAATCATCAAATGGATCAGCATCATACTTAGTAAGATGTACATTAGGAACCATTGGTGTGCCACATACCTTAGCTCCCAACTTTCCAGTTTCTGCAAGTAGGTCAAGTACATACTTTCTTTGCGACAAGAAAATCCCTTTCTTGCTTCTTGCTACTTCTACACCCAAGAAGTATTTCAGCTCCCCAAGTCTTTGGTATGAAACTTGGCATGTAAGAACTTCTTTAGAGAAGAAATTCCTGCACAATCATCTCCTGTAATAACAATATCATCAACATAGACAACTAAAAGAATAATACCAGTCGTTGATTGTTTGTAGAAGACTGAGTGATCACACTTGCTCTTTTTCAACCCAAATTCATGAATTACATTGCTAAATTTTCCAAACCATGCACGAGGACTTTGCTTTAGACCATATAAGGATTTTCTCAGACGACAAACTTTCCCACACTCCCCCTGAGAAACAAACCCAGGTGGTTGCTCCATATATACCCCTTCATGAAGATCACCAAAAAGAAACGCATTCTTGATATCCAACTAATGTAAAGGCCAATGTTGAGAAGCAGCCAATGAAAAAAACAAGCGAACAGAGGTAAGCTTGGCTATCGAGGAGAAAGTATCAGAATAATCCACCCAATAAGTTTGAGCATAGCCTTTAGCAACAAACCTGGCTTTAAGTCTTCACGACAGAACCATCAGGATTAATTTTGACTGCAAAGACCCACCTGCATCCTACTGCTTTCTTTCCTTTGGGTAAATCCACTAAATCCCAAGTATGATTTTCATCTAATGCATGTATCTCTTCAAGCATTAAAGCATGCCATTCAGAATAATTCAAGGCTTCTTTTACCATTTTAGGGACAATGATAGAGTCTAGAAAGCCAATCAAACAACGAGATGCAGGAGATAATTGATCATAGGAAACAAAGTTAGCTATGGAATATGTGGATTTGCACTGACGAGTACCTTTCCAAAGACCAAAAGGAAGGTCCAGATTTTCCAAAGGAACAAGTGGAGAAGGATCTGATGACGAAGGAGTTGATGTAGGATATGTATCATTAGTCTCACGCCTCCTTGAGTAAACTTGAACAATTGGTAGTCTTTCTGGTGCAGATTCAACAAGTTCTGAAGGCACAATAGTCGACTATTGCTCAATGGAAGAACTGAGAGATGGAGGAACAATGGCATCTGATTGTTTTGTTACAACACGAGTAACCTGATAGACTAACCACTCATCTTCCTCCGCCTGACTTGTAGAAATAGGAGGTGCATAGAATAATGGTTTAGTCTTTGAAAATACTACATCAGTTGACACCAAATATTTACCAAGTTCAGTAGAATAACACCGATACCCCTTCTGAAGACGAGAATAGCCCAAGAAAACACATTTCAATGCTTTAGGGTCCAACTTGGTAATAAATGGTCGAATATTTCGAACATAACATGTGCTTCCAAACACCTTAGGTTCCACTGGAAACAGTGATTTTCTTGGAAAAAGAACACTATAAGGCATATTACCACCCAACACAGTTGATGTCATGCGATTGATCAGAAAACAAGTTGTGGAGACAACATCGGCCCAAAATTGCTTAGGAAACTTCATTTGAAACAATAGCGCTTGAGCTGTCTCAAGTAGATGCCTATTGTTTATCTCAGCAACTCCATATTTAGAGGGTGTATCAACACATGAAGATTGGTGGAGAATACCATGTCGTCTCATATACGATTCAAACAATTTTGACATCTATTATTTGGCGTTATCACTCCTTAGAATACGTACTGAAGCATTGAATTGAGTTTTCACTTCAGCATAGAAGGCACAAAAGTGAGTAAACACTTCAGAGCGACTCTTCATAAAATAAATCCAAGTCATTCGACAGAAATCATCCACAAAAGTGATAAAATACCTATGCCCAGTTTTAAAGACAACAGGACATGGTCCCCAAACATCAGAGTGAACTAACTCAAATGCTGACTTGGCTCGCTTATTTACCCTTGGAGATAACGAGATGCGATGGTGTTTTGCAAATCGACATGACTCATACTCCAATGAAGAAATAGTTTGAAACTGAGGACAAAGCTTCTTCAATAGAGGAAGAGAAGGATGCCCCAATCGACAATGTGCTTCAAACGGAGACATGACAGTGGAGCAGGTAAGAAATCGAGGCTCCCATTCATCAAGGATGTAGAGATCATCAAATATATGTCCTTTACCAATATCCTGATTAGTCTTAAGATCCCGAAATAAACAATAATCGGGAAAGAATGAGATATAACAATTAAGTTCCCTGGTAAGTTTACTGACATAAATTAAATTAAAGGTCAACTTTGGTAAACTCAATACAGATGACAGGGTAATGGAGGAGGTCAGTTTAACAGTCCCAAATACAACACTATTACAAGTTGATCCATAAGCTACGGTAACCGGAGAGGGTACTTTGTGTGGTTGAAAGCTAGAAAAGATATTGGAATTACCCGTCATGTGATTTGTGGCACCTGAATCGATCACCCATTTATTTGAAGAGGTGACAAGACATATTTTATTTGATTCAGTAAGGGTATCAACTAAAGTGGGTTCCTTCAATAATTTTTGATATTGAGAGAATTTTGCAAATTCTTCGGCCGAAACCAAAATCATATTATCAATTAATGGACTGGAAGCAGCAACTGCAGGCCTTTTTCTTCCGTGATCAGTCATTTCCCTAAAACAATATACTAGAACAAAACTTCACCACCAAATAAAGCAATCCAACAAAACTTGCAGAATTTGCAAGAGAAAAGAAATCAGGGACCACATATACAATAACCCAAACCAATCTTCACAACATTCAGCTACACCATCGTGGCTACCAAATATTTCAAATCTTCCAACCAAAAGTATATATTAATTTCAGGGTCAAACCAGATTTGAACAAGAACCCTCAAACTAAATGTGTCAGAATATTCTCACTCCCATATCCAAATTATTATAGTTGCTCAAATAAAACAAACCAGATTTTGAGCAACAAAGAACACCTTAAACAGAGAATAATAGATCAAGAAAGATAAACCTGGACAATGTCAAATCTATCCAAAATCAAAATATTTCGAACAGGGTACACCAAATTCTGACTGAAAATGTCAAGATGACACTGCTGATGCAAGTTGCGGTCGATCCTGCCGCGGCACACATCGAAGCGTGAGAGAGAATGGAGAGGTGGAGGTGGCGAGTGCGACTTACTCGCTGCATGCTGATGCCGGTGGTGGTTCTTCCAACCAGAAAGAGAAAACCTTTCTGTCTCCTCCTACAGTGGTGGTGAGACAACCTAGTCACTCTGTATGGGTGACCCAAATTATCGAGTCTTTTTTTTCAACAACCAGAAAATGTACGTAATTTCAGAGCATAAGAATTGAGCCCTAGTGGCTCTGATACCACGCTAGAGAGACAAGATATGAAGAATAATGTTTATAATACTCAAAGAGTACAATGATATAAATACATGTAGAGAATAATCTATCTATGGTAACTAGATACTCAGATCCCTAGAAATCAGCTATGTTATCTACTATTATACAACTATGATTCTGTAATAGTCTTTAAGTATTCATTCTGAATTTTGGCCAACCTTTTTGTCAGTATGTCTGCTAGTTGTTCCTTGGTGGAAATGTACTATGTTTTGATCAATCCCTGCTGGATTTTTTCCCTCACAAATTGACAATCGATCTCTATATGCTTAGTTCGTTCATGAAACACAGGATTGGCTGCAATTTCTGAATATAGTTACAGGTTGTGTAACTTCAGTTCCAATTTCTTTCAGTAGACCTAATAGACAAGTTAGCTCAACAACTATTGTAGCTAAGCTTTTATATTCAACTTCTGCAGAGCTACTAGACACTACATTTTGTTTCTTTGATTTCCATGACACTAAGGAATCACCAATCTTGACTATGTAGCCTGTAACAAATATTCTTGTTAGAGGGCATGCAGCCCAATCTGCATCACATTATGCAATCACTGTCTTGTTGCAATTGCTAGAAATTAGTAACCTTGACCTGGTTGATGCTTGATGTATCTTACAACCCTTAGTGCAACTTTCATATGTGAACTCTTAGGTTGCTGTAAAAACTGACTTAGATTCTGGACAGCAAAGGAAATGTCTGGTGTTGTGACTATTAAAAGTCTGATCTACCAGAGGATCTCTTTCATCTTTGCTTACTGTTTCATCATACTGTTTTGAAGTAAGCTTCTCATTTGTATCAATTGGACTGACTTCTGGTTTAGCACCTGCCAAACTTGTTTCAGATATCAACTCCAATGCATATTTTCTTTGATGCATTGTTATTCCTTCTGTTGATCTGGCAAACTCGATGCAAGAAAAAACCTTAGCTCACCAAGATCTTTCATCTTAAAAGCTTGATTGAGTGCCTTATTTGTTTCTTCAATCAGCTCAAGACTATTATCAGTGATTAACATATCATCTACATACACTAGAATTATTGTAATTCCTTTTATTGATCTCTTGATGAACAAAGAGTGATCATACTTACTTTGTGTGAAGTTGAACTTGATCAAAGCCTCAGACAATTTTGTGTTCCATTGTCTTTGGGCCTGTTTTAATCCATATAGACATTTACCCAGTCTACACACCTTCCTTGGCTCCCCCTGACTGGTGAATCCCTATGGTACAGTCATATAAATATCATCAAACAAACCACCTTGAACAAAGGCATTGTATACATCCATTTGATGGATATTCCATCTAGAAGCACTAGCTAGGGACAAAATAGTTCTTACTGTGACCATTTTCACAACAGGTGAAAATGTCTCTTGATAGTCTATCCCCTCTTGTTGGCTGTATCCTTTCGCTACAAGCCTTGTCTTGTATCTTTCAATCTCACCATTTGCTTTGTACTTGATTCTATAAACCTACTTGCATCCTATTGTGTTCTTCCCTTTAGGCAGTGACACAACTTTCCAAGTGTGGTTATCCTCCAAAGCTTTAATTTCCTCCTGAATAACTTGAATCCAGTGAGGATCTTTGATTACTTCTGTGTTGGATGTTGGCTCTGTGGTAGAAGAAAAACTAGCAACAACTGCTTGATATTTGCTAGATAACTTGTCATAGTTGACATATTTATCCATGCCATACTCAGTACTGTCATGAATATTTAATGAGACAAAGTCTTTCATCCAGACTGGTGGTTTCTTACCCCTCTCAGACTTCCTTGTTATAGTTGGTTCAACCAGTTGACCAATCTCAGCATGTGGTAGTTCTTCTTGATCAGGAAGTACCATGTGATCATCTACTGGATTTGAGGGAACCAACTCTGGCCTTTCATATAGATCTACATCATGCATGCCTGGAGTGTCAACCTCAATAGTTCTATGAAACCAATTTTCTGAGTCAACAAACTTTGAGCTGGTATCTAGAAAGACTGGTTTTTGTAAATTGACTGCTTTGCTGAAAGGAAACACACTTTCCTTAAAAATAACATCCCTGTTAACAAAAAACAAGTTATTAGTTATATCTAGAAGAATATAACCCTTTTGCACAGATGAATATCCCATATGAATGGCAGTTCTAACTCTAGATGACAATTTGTCATGTTGATGAGTCATATCTTTTGCATAACACAGACACCCAATAACCCTCAGATGACTTAGATTTCGTGTCATGTGATAGAGATTCTCAAATGGTGACATATTATTAAGAACAGTAGTAGGTAGTCTATTTATGATATAGATAGCAGCAAGAACACAGTGACCTCAATATGTGATAGGTATATTAGCTTGAAATCTTAAGGCTCTTGTGACCTCTATAATATGTCTATGCTTTCTCTCAGCAACTCCATTTTGCTGAGGGGTGTACACACATGTTCTTTAATATACTATCCCTAGTTGTTTAAACATATCATCAGATACAGAATTTAGAAGTTCTGTACCATTATCAGTTCTGATTGTTTTAATACACTTGTCAAACTGATTTCTAATATAAGACAGGAAATATTGAAGACATACACAAACATCAGATTTCTGTTTAAGCAAAAACACCCATGTAAACCTTGTGTAATTATCCACAACAGTTAAAAAAAACTGTTACCATCAAATGTAGGTGTTTTATAAGGTCCCCAAACATCTACATGAATTAAGTCTAGAAATTCTTTACTTTGTATACTACTAGATGGAAAAGGTAACCTAGCTTGTTTAGCACATGGACATACACCACATTTGTCTAAGTGAACTCTAATAGATTGTAAGTTGCTAGGAAATATTTTATTTAAAACTATAGATGAGCTATGTCCAAACCTCAGATGCCATAGAACAATGTCTTCTTTTCCAATATTTTTTGAGTTTTGAACTGAGAAGCTGAGATTTCTTCCTTTGGAATCCTGATGATTAAGTAGAATATAGAGTCCATCTTCCTCTTTACCAATCTCCTTCACCCTCCCAGTGAAGAGATCCTAAAATATAGAGAAGTCAAGAAAAAGGATACAAAACATTGCAATTCTTTTGTCAATTTTGAAACAGACAGTAGATTAAAACAAAATTGAGGAATATAAAACACATTTGATATGGTACTTTTTGGAGAAATTGCAGTAGTGCCTGTGTGTGTAACTAGTGACACATCTCTATTTGGTAAATGCACTTTTCTAGGAATCTCATTTTTATGTATTGAGTCTTTATCCAACACATTTAGATCTGATGCCATATGGTTTGTTGCTCCAGTATCTATGATCCATGCATGATCATTGGAAGCTAGCATTACCATATGCTTATCAGTCTTATTTGACATAATACCTACTGCATTTGCACACACATTTGTAGCAGAATTTAAATTGTTCTGATCAAGAAGTTTGATGATTTGATCATATTGGTCTCTTGAGAAGATGTTGCCTCCCATTTGATTCATTTAAGGAGTCACAACTTGATTTTTAGACCCTTCACCAGTTGCATTTTGTGATCCCATAGCTGGAGTATACCCCATAGTAGGAACAACCGAACCATGTCCATATCCATACTGCACAGTAGAGTCTGATCCACAATTAGCATTTCTGTTGCACTCACTAAAAATCTCATCAGACTGTTTCCTGTAACCACATTATATGCAGCACCATGATTTCCATTATTAGACATACCAAGTTGCACCCCTTTCTTCTTGGATTTGAAATCTGGAGGGTACCCTATCAGCTTGTAACAGTTTTCCTTAACATGACCCTTGCATTTACAGTAATCACAAATCATGTTATAGGAGTTATAGTTCTTCTTGAACTTCTGAGCCACATTGTTATTGTTATTATTGGACCTTGAGTACATAGCTATATCAATGCTACCTATCCCAGACCCTGGATTGGCACCAAGAACCCCAGCTGTAGATGCAACTGATTTTTGTCCTTCCTCACTTACTATTAAAGCATAAGCTTGATTGAGGGATGGTAGTGGACTCATCATCAGAATTTTCCCTCTTGCTTGTCCATAAGAATCATTCATCCCCATCATAAATTGAAACAGTTTCAACTTCTGCAGATGTAACACAAAATTTCTTGATTTATCGCAGTCACATCCAGGACAGGCACTAGAGCCTCAAACTCCTCCCAAAGACTCTTCAATTTTGAGAAATAAATTGATACAGAGGATGTTCCTTGTGTAAGTGTGGCAATCTCCTTGGTGCAGATTATAGGTTCTAGAATCATCAACTTTGTTAAACCTCTCAAATAGATCTTGCCAAACAACTTGAGCCACAAAGGCGTACATCACCCCCACCAAGCTGATTTTTAGCAACTGAATTTAACAACCATGAAAGGACTATAACATTCACTCTCTTCCAATGATTCCCCATGGATTCTGGGAACTTATCTTTACTACAAGAACCATCTACTAATCCGAGTTTGTTTCTTCCTAACAGAGCAATACGCATTGATCTAAACCAGATTGAGAAGTTCTCAATACCTGTGAGTTGGAAGGAGATGATTTAAATGCCACTGACGTCAGAAGGTGACAAGAACAGTGGGTGATCGTAGTCGATCCCAGATCCTGAGCCAGAACTTCCAAGATTTTGCACCCCGGGAATGGCTGAAGCATTTCCTGTGTCAGCTCCTAAATCTTGTGGAATCCCATTCATTCGTGCATCTCACATTTTTAACCTTCGTAGTGGAAGCAAATCAATCAAATTCTTAGAGATCAGAAGAAACTACAGAGAAAGAACAGTTCAGAAACTTTGAGAAGAAAGAATCATGAATCAAGAACTCTTGAGTCGATTTCAGCCACCAGATCCCTCAATTGATGGTTTTCTCTGCTACCATGATGAAATCTAAGAACTAAAGAACAAGAATCTTAGCCATGCAATGAGAATATGTGAACTTAAGCAATCATTGAAGAAGAAGAAGAAGAAGACTGATTCAGAGAAGAGAAAAGTAGAGAGGTCTTGTTTATTGATTGTGTATTCAATAATAATTTTGAGTACAATATTCTTATCTATATATAGCATAGAGCTTAGCTTAATGATGAGTTGTTATTAGCAGCTAAGTTAATTGCTCTAACTGATTGGTTAACAGTGTTAACTAACTTATTAACTAACAGAATTAAGTCTTAACTAACTTATTGAAAAGACTGTTCTATACTCTAATATTCTACACTTTTGAAGCCGGATTAGAAATTCTCATCTACAGGGAAAGATCATTTGATCATCAGTTCAAAGTTTTATGCTATACCACTTTACGTACCATACTAGTTCAAACTGACTAGTCCAACTTCATTAATTCTAATCAAGCTAGAATATCCAGAAAAAATAGAAGAAACTAGAACAGAAATAAGAATCATTTGAATTCTTGCCAGCTAAGTATGATGTCTATCCAAGTTAAGGGGGAAGAAAAGCCCGAGGGCATGGAGCGTTGCCCCCTTAGCAATCATGTGGCTCATATGAAAAGAGAGGAATAGGAGGGCATTTGAAGGGTTGGAGCTTAATATTTTTTAAATGCAGAGTAGTGTTTTGTCTCTAATTTCTTTTTGGTGTACTTACGAGGTCCCTATTTGTATAGAGTATTGGAACTCATTTGTTGAGAACAAGATTTTGGTGTAGGTTCTCTTTGTTTGATATATGGCTTGTATTCAGGGTTTTTCCCAATTGTTAATAAAACTATTTACCTTATCAGGAAAAAAAAAACACTTGCACCTTGTCAAGAAGCTTTCTTAGATGATCATTACTTTGTCGGGGTAATTCAGTGGTCTTCAACTTATCATCTGTGTCATATGCTTCTTTTAACTTAACATAAGTACTCACTAGATCAGGAGATTCTGCCATCTGAACAATTATTACACCATTAAAGGATTTAGAAACCTATATGGGATACTTCACCGGGATGTGCAAGAGGGTAAAATACTTTGAGTCCCATTCTTGTGTCTTATGAATCAATAAGACAATATTCCTGTTACGCATTGTAGTATTTCCATCAGAAGACACTCCCTCAGAACCTCATTCCTATATACAGGTTAGTGTTATTCCTCTGCAACAACCAAGAAAAGAAAGACTTAAAATAATGAAGAAATACATACTACTTCCCGACATAGAAAACTAAGGTACTAATTCTATTACGCTGGCATTTTCTATCTACAATGGTGCTATATTAGAAGAGTACTTCAAAAATTGAAGGAGAATGAGTCTGTTTCTATCGAGCGAAAGACTTCCTGAGAAGTGCCTTAGTAATTACTTAAAAGATAATTTGTGGAAAAATATTTCTTGTTTATTACCTTGAACTCTGCAGTCACTGAAATAAAAGAGTTATATTTTTCAACATCAATATCCTTTACAAGTGTTTCCATAACTTTCTTGCTCACCAACTTCATTTTTTACGGAGAAAACTAAGGCTGAGGTGAAATATGCCTTGCTGAATTATCTCAATGGTGTCATATAGATAAGAGTAGCTTTCCTTGGCTAAAACCAAACCTTTAGGCCAGCACTCACTACCTTCACTTATACAGAACTGTACCTAGATTTTGTTTGTCTGTTTGCAGTGTGAGATATTTTGTTACTAAGTTACTGCTAGAACGAATGTATCATACAAGAGGTTAATAGTTTTTGGTGCACTATTTATGAACTATGTCATTGATACTGTCCATTGGAATTGCTTTATCTTGTTAGTGCTAAAAATCTACCTTTTTTTGTACACTTTCTTGATGAATTTGACATTTGCGTTGAAGCTGGATTAAACTTGAATGGAAAGATCATGTATCATATGTTTGAGTTATTAGGGAAAAGGCATAAGTACCTCTAAACTATGATCATATTTCTAACTACACACCTTTTCTTTTTTCAGGGGTCCTATTATCCTGAACTACCTTTAAATGGAACAGATCCTTAGGTGTTGAAGTGGCACAGAGAGTGTGTTCACTCTCTTAAAGACAAGTGAGGAGTGAAAAATAACTTAATATTTTATTAATATGGACACATGTCATTTTCTAATTGGATAATACTTTATGGTCAATTCGTACTTATAAAAATTAACATAAAAATTTAAACTAATATTCTTTTAAAAAAAAATCTTTCTTTCTTTCTTTTTATAGTAGGGCCAATTACCAAGAAAAATTATTCTCTTAAATTAAAATTATATACTTAAATAAAAATTATATATAATATAATATTTTTTGAGTCTCGTGATGTTAAATATGTCGTATAATTTCTATATATAATCTAGTCTCATTAGAAATAAATTTGATATATTATAATCAAAAACTTATTAAATTTGAAGAAGTGATTTTTTCAAAAAAGCTAAAAAATTGAGACACATAGATTGAAATAGAAGAAGAGATTAATGTTATACTTGTGTCCTATTAGGCAGTGCTTCCTATTGTGAGATTATCACGACTGAGAAAATTTTAAAATAATTAAATTTCTCAAATAAAATTAACTACACTAAAAATAATGCACAAATTAAAATAATTAATTTTATTAGTCAAATAAAGCTAATAAAATTTGATTTTATTTCACAAAGAAAGAAATTAAAATAATTTAAAAAATATCAGCTCAAGATTTAATGTTAATAAATTATGTGTATAAATTAATTATAAAGCACTATCCAATTAGAAAATGACATATGTCTATATTAATAAGATTTTAAGTTATATCTTTGCTTCTCACTTGTCCTCAAGAGAGTGAATACACTTTCTATGCCACCTCAACACCTAAGAGTGTGTTTATTTCATTATAAAGTAGTTCAAGGGGTAATAGGACCCTTGAAAAGAAAAGGTATGTAATTGAAAATATGGGCATAGTTCATGGGGTACCTATGCCTTTTCCGAGTTTTTATGCAAAAGATGGTACTAGTTCAAAACTGACTCGTCCAGCCACAAGCAATTTAACCAATGCCCTGTTTAAGCCACTAGCATTTATTGGCACCCAACCAGAGAGCATTCGAGTTGAGTCAACTATAAAATAGTGAAGTTCAATCAATAGTCACATGCAAGCGTGACGAATCACATAGATACGCCCCACAAACGGGTACAACAAGGATTGAATTAGTTGCATATGATATTTGGTTCCAGGATTATGATCTCTTCTTGGTCATGCAATTATTTACCAAGCTACTTACCATAACCCACCTTTTATCTTACCTGACTTTCTGGGAAACATTCGCCTTTGGACATATAAAGGTTGCGTGCAAATGCAATGGTCGGTTTGTACCCACCCATGTGCATCTTCTTATTTCTGTAATTTTAGGGAGGATATTTAAATACCAGAATTGTCCTTGAATAGAACTAACTTCCATTAAATTCAACTAATTAAAGGTTATATATACTTAACAAGAAATCACAAAGGCCAAAATTAAGATTTATCAAAAATTTGAGGAACTAAAAGTTCTAATATCCCTAAAATTAAGTGGGAGCAATTTTTGTTGTAGCAGACAACATTTCCTACTTTCAAGATTTCAAATTGCACATTTTAATAAGTATCCTTACTTGTAAATGTCATTTAAATAAACTGATGATGCAGAAAATTATTTACAATAACTATGCATAAAACTTAAACTCATTTTCATGCCCCCATTATGGATTTATACCTAGATCGTTATAGAATTGCATCAGAGCCAAATGCTTTAGTTGTAGACTATTGGCAAGACAAGAATCTTTTCTCCCTTCTTCAGCTTCTTGCTAGTACTCTGCAAAGTGACCAGCTTTGTTGGACAGGGCAACAGAACAATCTGAAGCTACTATAAAACTCTAAATTCCACAAGAACAACAAGACTCAATTGACCAAGAGCAAAGCCCCATACAAGGTCAAGTGTTTTGTTTGGTTAGCTGCTACAGAGACTTGCCTTACATAGACAAATCTTTGGAGAGAATATACAATTAAAAGCAACAAATGTGCTCTTTGTCGTCATCGCGAGGAGGATAACAATCATCTTTTTCTTCATTATAAGGTTTCTAGTCCGTTGTGATATTTTAACCTGAATTTATTGCGCATGAAATGGTGCTACCAAGATGGTACAAATTAGGCTGGCTAAACAACAATACTTTTGTTCACTATACTAGCGGCAATTTGGTGGGACATATGGAGGGAAAGAAATCTGAGAATTCTTCAAGAGAAAGAGGACGGACAACTTAGACCTCGTTTGACCATGAAAATTAATCACTTTTTTTAGAATTTTTATTTATTTTATTTAAAAATTAATATTTGACCATGAAAACTTCAAAAGCATAATACATAAACAAACACTCAAATTCCAGAATTCAACTTGAAAAACACCAAAAAGTTGTGTAACGCCCCATACATTTTAGACACCTTCCTACGCTTAAAATGAGAGTATATGACCCTTAGATGAACAAAAATCGATTAACAACGAGTTTAGAAGCTTAGGGGATGTTTAGAACGTGAAATAGGACCATGCCTCACAGACTAGGGGGTCAAGCCTTGAGCCCCACATAGCACGATACGTCGCACGGGTCCACTGTCTCGGACCCGCAACTGGTCGTGCGGCGCAAGGGCAGTTGCCCTGCATCGAGCCATGCGGTGCCTGGGCATGGGCCATGCTTAGGGGTGTGCACCGCACCCCTCCCCTCTAATTACCCGATGGGATTTCATTTTCTCACGTTATTTTAAGGGCTTTCTGGTCTTTTCCTTACCCAAACTCATTTTTACTTATTCAAAATGTCCCTAAACCTCCTAAGTCACGAACTAAAACCAAGAAAGAGCGTTACTTCTCTCCTCAAAGCTCTTGAAGCAAAAGGTGCTTAGGGTTCAAAGTTCTAAGGCAAAACTCAAGCGTTTCGTAAGCTTTCTTCGTCAAAAGGTATGTTGAACGATCCCTTTTCAACTATACTCGTAAGGATTGTTTTTTCTCCTATTTACTACGAAATCTATGCTAGTATTGTATAATAATGTTTGAAGGATTTTGAAAGAAAGAGATTGCTTGAAACTTTTAAATGTTTTTCTATGAAATCATCCGTGTCTAATTATTATTTTAAAGTTATGGTTAAAAGCATGACCTTAATTACATATTATTGAAATTGGGGCAGGTTTGAAGCTTTAAGAAGCATTTACTACAGAAATTATTTTATTATCTAAGCAATTGAATCTTGACAGAAAAAGAAGGATCTTCTTAACTCCCTCGGTTCTTGAAATAGTTGTTTGATAATTAATTGGATTAAAATCTTGGGGGACCTATATGTTAAATGAGTTTAAGATCCTTAACTATGGGACTATTGATGTGTAAATGAGGAAGGCATAATATGATAAGTACGGCTTGCAAGTCTTGGTATGACGATACCAACCCACGTGTGCCTTAAGAAAGTAAGAGTCCCAAAATGAATGGTTTTGTTAAATGTTTGAAATGTTAAAATATGGGCTTAAGAGAATTAGATGGTTAACCGAGAAAGTATGAGTCAAACGGGGCTCAACACCTGAAACCGTGTTTTGCCGACATAGGTATGAGTCAAATGGGACTCTTCCCTTTGAGTCGAACGGGGCACTTTACTGTATGCTTGACTTATTCAGTTGTATGCAGTTATGAGGTGATTATAATATGACGCTCCGATCCTTGCAGCAAACTTGGATTGGAGGCTCTATCGGTCGAGTTATAATCGGACCCACATAGCCCGTGGTGAAATAAATGTCGGTGATACCATCTAGTCCAGAAGTAATATATTCTTGTTAATGTTATATTTGTGATTTTGAAATTTCCCTATCTTCTATGTTTAAGACCTATGTTATATTTTTATGACTTGCTTTATAAACTGTGATATCCCTTCCCCTGGATTGCATGCTACTGCTCGCCGTACTGACCATCCTTGGATGCTGCATCTTTTTATGATGCAGGTTCAGAGACTTTTCCTCGCGGTTCTGTGCAGCACTAGGATCTTTAAGATTTCGATAAGCAAGTGTTGAGCCCTCCATACCTTCGGAAGGCCTATATTTTCCCTTTATTAGTTAGTTTGAGAACTCTATTTCATTTTATGGTATCGTCAGGGCCATGTCCCAACTTAAGAGTTTATTCTTGATGTTAGAGGCTTTGTAGACTGGTATTAGTAAGACAATTGTTGATTATCTTATTTCTGTTGGATTTATATTACAATGGGCCTGTTTCCGCTAATCTTTTATACTTGTGTGTATGCTGTATGCTAAGGGGTTTACTCAGGCCTCTTTGGTCTGGGTTGCTTGTTATGTCTGGGGCCTAGCCTCGGGTTATGAAAAATTTGGTATCAGAGCATGGTTCATGGTTCTAGGGTGTCTACAAAACCGTGTCGAGTAGAGTCCATTTTATGGGTGTGAAGCGCGCCACACTTATAAAATAGAGGCTAAAAGGCATTTAGGAATGTTTCCTTTTCTTCATGTTATACCTCATGCTAAAGAGACTGACTTTAAGAAAATTCTTCTAACTCATAAATTTTCCGCATTTCAGATCATGCCTACAAGAAGGACTACCGGATCATGGGTTACGATCGAAACCTCAGTTCTCGCAGGGACAGCTGCTGAAGAGGTTCGCCCTACTCATGGAATGCAGACTCATTATGGTGTCCACACTGCCGATCCCATCGCTCCTACTGGGGGCCCACCAGTCCCTCCCATGGTTGCCCCTGCTACTGCCCCTGCTACTACTCCTGTTGCGGCCCCTACTCGAGCTCCTAGGACCGGTGTTACTTGGGTCCAGCCTCTGCAGGGCAATGTTACTAATGTAGAGTTCAGCAGACTATGCAGATGCTTGAACACCTTGTGTCCTCTCAGTCTCGCCAGTCAGGAAGTGTTGGTGCTAATACCGGGTTTTCAGATGCTACTAGGGGGGTCAGTTCATGCGACTAAACCCACCAGTCTTCATGAGGTCCTATGCCGAAGAGGATCCTCAGGATTTTATGGATGAGATGGAGAAGATATTCAGGGTCATGCATACTAGCGACATGAAGGGAGTAGAGTTGGAAGCCTATTAGCTGAAAGAGGTGGCCTATCAGTGGTATGATGAGTGGGAAAAGATGAGGGGTGAGGATGTCGGTCCTGCAATTTGGGAAGATTTTTTGAAGCCCTCTTTGACCACTACTTTCTGCAGGAGTTGAGGGAAGTTAAGGCTGAGGAGTTTGTGAATCTGAAACAAGATAGTATGACAGTCTAGAAGTATGCTCTGAAATTTACCCAACTGTCTTGTTATGCTTTGAAATTGGTATCCGATATGAGGGCCCGGATAAGAAAGTTTACAAATGGCATCTCTGATGACTTGGTATTGGCATGTAAAGCATCTATGTTAAACAAGGATATGGATTTGTCCAGGTTCGTAGTTTATATACAACAAGTTGGAGAAGAGAAGAAAAAGTAGGCCAAGGTGGTAGAATTCCAAAATAAGAGGGCAAGGCCAGTAGACCAGGAGTCAGACCGTTAGCATACTAGTAAGGGAGACAGGCATCGGTTCAGAAAGAGATCTTGGGGACATGCCCCTTCATCAGCGAGTGCACCTGTCCCTAAACCTTCGGGCTATCAGTGATTCTAGCCTAGCCATGGTTCAAAGATGCAGGGTACTCAGTTTCAGGGCAGTGTAGCCCAGTCAGCTCTATTTTACCCTCTATGCAGTACTTCTGGGAAATTTCACCATGGAAAGTTCTATTATAGCGGTCGTATATTCTATGGGTGCGGCCAACCCGGTCATATTCAGCGTGATTGCCTCTCGTAAAATGGTACTTCTGGGGGCAGTAAGACCCAAGCCACTACTTTTTCAGCCCCTCCTGCAAAAGGGGCTACTTTGGGTACAGGTGGAAGTCGAAACCGTTTATATAAACTATCCACCCGCCAGGAATCAGAGGCTTCGCCACATGTTATCACAGGTTTGTTATAGATTTTCTCCCGTGATATTTATGTGTTACTTGATCCTGTTTCCACCTTATCTTATGTGACCCCCTATGTGGTTGTAAATTTTGGTTTTGCTCCCGAAAGTATTCCTGAACCCTTCTTAGTCTCCACTTTTGTCGGTGATTCCATTGTGTCTAAGAGGGTCTATAAAAATTATGTTGTAACTGTTTTACTTAGAGATATGGCGGTAGATTTGGTAGAGCTTGACATGATAGAGTTTGATGTGATTTTAGGGATGGATTAGCTTCACTCCTGCTATGCTAATATGGACTGTAGGACTAGAAAAGTCAAATTCTACTTCCTTAATGAACCAGCCCTTGAATGGGAGGGTAGTACCGTAGCGCCTAAGGGAAAGTTTATCTCCTACCTTAGGGCCCGAAAGATGATATCCAAGGGTTGCTTGTACCATTTAGTACGGGTTAGGGATTTTGATGTTGAAAGACCCTACTCCAATCCGTTTTCATCGTTAATGAGTTTCTCAAAGTGTTTCCTAAAGACCTTTCTGGGGTCCCTCACGATAGGGAAATAGACTTTGGGATAGATCTCTTGCCTGACACTAGATCCATCTCCATTCCACCGTATAGAATGGCTTCTGCCGAGTTGAAAGAGTTAAAGGATCAGTTGAAAGACCTCCTTGATAAAGGTTTCATCCGCCCTAGTGTTTCCCCTTGTGGTGCTCCCATACTCTTTGTGCGTAATAAAGATGGGTCTCTTCGTATGTGTATTGATTATCGCCAACTGAACAAAGTAACAGTGAAGAATAAGTACTCTCTCCCTAGAATTGATGATTTCTTTGACCAGCTTCAGGGTGCTAACTGTTTCTTCAAAATAGATCTCTATTCGGGTTATCACCAGTTGAAGGTTAGGGAGGCTGATATTCCTAAGACCGCTTTCCGTACTTGGTATGGCCATTTTGAATTCTTAGTCATGTCCTTTGGTTTGACTAACGCTCCTGCAATATTCATGGATCTTATGAACAGGGTGTTTAAGGAATTTTTGGATATGTTTGTTATTGTATTCATTGATGACATTTTTGTTTACTCCTAGAGTGAGGAGGAGCATGACAATCACCTCCGTATTATACTTCGGACTCTTAAGGAGCGGAATTATATGCCAAATTTTCCAAGTGCGAGTTTTGGCTAGACTCGGTGGCTTTTCTCGGCCACATTGTGTCTAGTGAGAGAATTAAAGTGGATCCTCAAAAGATTGAGGCAGTAAAGAAATGGCCTATACCCACGACTCCGGCGGACATTAGGAGTTTCATGGGTTTGGCGGGATACTGTAGGATATTTGTAGAGAATTTTTCCTCTATAGTTGCCCCATTGACAAATCTGACACATAAAAAGGCTAAGTTCATATGGTTCGATGTTTGTGAATGTAGCTTTGAGAAGTTAAAGAATCTTTTGACTTATGCTCCGGTCTTGACTCTACCTGAGGGCATTGAGGGGTTCGTGGTGTATTGTGATGCGTCCCGGCTGGGACTTGGGTGTGTGCTTATGCAGAATAGCAAAGTTGTGGCGTATGCTTCTAGACAACTGAAGGTGCATAAAAAGAACTACCCGACCCATGACCTTGAGTTAGCGGCAATGGTTTTTGCACTTAAGATTTTGTGTCATTATTTTTACGGGGTGCACATGAACATCTTCACTGATCACAAGAGTTTACAATATGTTTTCACCCAGAAGGAGCTGAATCTCAGGCAAAGGAGGTGGCTTGAGTTGTTGAAGGACTACGACATGAGTTTGCATTATCACCCAGGTAAGGCTAATGTATTTTCTGATGCTCTTAGCAGGTTGTCCATGGGGATCCTTTCTTATGTAGAAGAGGAAAAGAGGGGATTGGTGAAATACATTCATCGGCTTGCCAACTTAGGAGATCGGCTGCTTGACTCCGAGGATGGTAGGATTATGGTGCATGAGATGGCTAATTCATCCTTGGGTGCTGAGGTGAAGGAAAAGCAAGCTAATAATCCCATACTCATGCAAATCAAGGAAGATGTGGGGAAACAAAAGATTATGGCTTTCGAAATAGGAGGGGATGGCATCTTGCAGTATCAAGGGAGAGTATGTGTACCGAATGTGGATGGATTGCGCGAGAGGATCTTGGCCGAGTCTCATACTTTCTGGTACACTGTTCACCCTGGCTCTACTAAAATGTATCACGATTTGAAAGAAATGTATTGGTGGAATAATATGAAGAGAGAGGTGGCTGATTTTGTTGCTAAGTGTACCACCTGTCAGCAAGTTAAGGTTGAACACCTAAGGCCTGGTGGTACGTCCCAATACATAGCCATTTCGATGTGGAAATGGGAGATGATAAATATGGATTTTATCACCAGTCTCCCGCGTTTGCATAATTAATATGACTCCATTTGGGTCACTGTGGATAGAATGACCAAGATTGCCCATTTTCTGCCTATAAGGATGACTTGTTCGGGGGAAGATTATGCGAAGTTATACATTCAAGAGTTTGTCAGATTGAATGGCGCACCTGTGTCTATAATATCAGATCGAGGTACACAATTCACTTCTCAGTTTTGAAGAGCATTTCCGAAAGGCTTGGGTATGCAGGTGAACCTTAGTACCGCTTTCCATCCTCAAACGGATGGACAATCGGAGCGCACTATTCAGACCTTGGAAGATATGTTGAGGGCCTGCGTCATTGATTTCAGAGGTAGTTGGGTTGATCACTTGCCTCTCATTGAATTCGTCTACAACAATAGCTACCACTCAAGTATACAAATGGCACCATTCGAGGCTCTTTAAAGTAGGAGATATAGGTCTTCTATCGGATGGTATAAGGTAGGCGAAGTTAAGTTGTTGGGGCCAGACCTTGTGCACCAAGCGACGTAGAAAGTTAAAATCATTCGAGAGAGGCTAAAGACTGCCCAAAGTCGCCAAAACTCCTATGCCAATGTCAGAAGAAGAGAGTTAGAGTTTGATATTGGTGATTGGGTGTTCTTGAAAGTCTCTCCTATGAAGGGAGTTATGAGGTTTGGGAGAAAGGGTAAGCTCAGTCCTCGTTATATTAGCCTTTATCAAATTTTGAGGAAGATTGGAAATGTCACTTACGAGTTGGATCTACCTACGAGTCTGTCATCTGTTCATCCCGTATTTCATGTGTCTATGCTCAAAAAGTGTGTGGCTGACTATTCGCTTGTGGTCCTATAGAGAATATATGGGTAAAGGATTTGATGTCATATGAGGAAGTCCCCTTTGAAATTTTGGATCGGCAAGTTCAGAAGTTAAGAACCAAAGAAATAGCTTCGGTGAAGGTGTTATGGAAGAATCAGAAAGTAGAGGAAGCTACTTGGGAATCGGAGGAAGACATGAAAGCTAGATACCCCTTTTTGTTTGCCTCTCCGGACGACGTCGATTAAGGTACTGATTTTCAACTTATTCCCTATTCCGGTATATGTTATTCCTTAATGTCTTTTTCACATTCTTATCGTGCTAGAAGTGCCCACATTCATCATTCAGGGATAAATGATCCCAAGGGGGGATAATGTAATTCCCCATACGTTTTAGACACCTTCCTACGCTTAAAATGAGACTATATTACCTTTAGATTAATAAAAATCGATTAAGAATGAGTTTAGAAGCTTAGGGGATGTTTAGAACGTGAAATGGGACCATGCCTCGTAGGCTAGGGGTCAAGCCTTGAGCCCCACGTGGCACAACACGTCACACGGGTCCACTATCTCAGACCTGCGACTGGTCGTGTGGCACAATAGTTGTCACGCCCCGAGGCTAGCCCCTAGACGTAACACCGGACCCAAGGTCACAAGTAACCTTGAGCTAACCCTGAATCTGGTATATCACAAGCATACTGAATATAATTCTAAATCAAGCGGAAACATAACTGAGGAATGAATAAAGCTATGAGAATATATCTGATATTATCTGAAAGAAATGACTAAGTTCAAGCAATACAACCCACTCAACATAATACTGACTCTATGTCTGAATGCTTCTAATACTGACGAGCTGCTGGGATAAGTCCCAGCTAACTCTAAATAATGAAACTAGCAACATCTGACTAAATCAAAAAGCATAATAAAATATCCTCGGAGAATGAGGACTCAACCCTGACTAAGCTGATATGGCACCAGTTAGAGCTAATCACGTGGCTGAACCTGCATCATAATAGGATGCAGCATAGAGTATACGTCAGTACTTTGAATGTACTGAGCATGAGGGATATGCAAAGCTAACTGAAATGTAAACATGCTAAAAATACTGAAAGCTGTAATCTGAACTAAACTATAGTACATAGGCCCAAATGTATAATCATGCATGAAACAGCTGAGATGCAGGAGTAACATGAAAGTATGATGAAAGCTGAAAATAAATGTAACTAAGGGCCTAGAGTACACCTCTGAATTTAATATTGTGGGAAAGCTTATTAACCGACATAAACCACGTGAGCTAAACGTGGAGTCCGATGTATACGCTCCATCGAGAGGACCCAATATACCTTGCCAGGGTATAGAGGCATGACTGTGGCGTGATAACTAAATTTGGTTGCCCAAGAGAGGGGACCTATAATCCTACGTTGGTACGTAGTTTTGGGAACTTAAGGGTACGCTGAACCCTAGTCCAACTCGGTGCTGAAATACTACTCCTAAACTGAATGTAGCTCAATTCAAAACTGACATCCTGAGTTTCTAGGTCAGGACTAGACTAGTCTAAGATCTTTGTTATTCTGAAATACTGTAGTAGACTAGAAACTAGTTAAAATCTGCTTTTCAAAGCTTATACTAAAAATCTAGACTGAGTTCGAAGTACATGTGATACTTTTGAAAAATCCTACAATTTAGGGAAATTTCCTCAACTTCCCAAAATGGGTAAAAACTCATGCAAATTATGTAAGACAATATATTTATATTATGAGAATCAAAATAACAAGATTCTAGAAAGATTTGCACAATTTGGATAGGAACCCTAATTCTTAAATTCATGGAAAACACTGTAAAAAGCTGAGAGTTTTGGGCATAAGGGTGAACTAGACCCTTACTGAATACCCACATACCTGGTGGATGAAAATCCCTGCAAGAAAATCTGGAGTTTGAAGCTTGGAGGAGAGAACCCTAGGCCAGGACTTTGGAGAAGACGCTCTGTTCTTGACTTGAATCACTTTAGAAAGGTCTGACTTTGTTTATGGGGAAATAAACTTAATAAAATAAGCCTAAGACTATTTATAGTCGGAGCTATATTAGAAAGGAAAGGTCTAAAATACCCCTGAGAAATTAATTTAAAAGCTGCTGAAAATTCGCGTCTCAGGTACCACGTATGGGTTCTACAGCTCGTGGAAAGTTCCACGGCTCATAGAACCCTGTCGTTGTCCCTGAACAAAACTTTTAAGCTACTGGAATGACTTCCACGAGTTAGGTTCATGACTCATGGAAGCTTCAATGGGTCGTGGAACCCACTCGTGGTTCCCGTACTAAAATTTGTGGCTCTCTGAAGTTTGGTTCCATGAGTTGGGTTCACGACTCATGGAAGCTTCCACGGATTGTGGAACCCACTCGTGGTTCCTGGAGACTTGAAGTTGGGCTACTGGAGCTGGTTCCACGAGTTGAGTTCACGACTCGTGGAAACTTCCACGGGTCGTGGAACCCAATCGTGGTTCCTGGGAGTCGTCTGGAAGGAGGATTCCACGGACAGTTTCCATGGTCCGTGGAAACTTTTACGATCCATTGACTCAAATCATGGGATTGACTTCATAGGAGTAGTCCTCTGATCTTTGTTCCACAAGTCCAGTCCATGACTCGCGGACTGTTCCACGGCTTATAGAAGTGACTCATGGTTCCACTGACAATTGGAAATTTTATTTTCTTCTGGTTTTCTGAGCTAAGTCTGGGCTTGGGAGTTCTGGGGTATTACAATATCTCCCGCTTGGGATCATTCGTCCTCGAATGAAGGCTGAATAAGCTGAGTTTGGAGGGAAGGAGATGCAATCCCTACAAACTAAGTACTAGAAACTGATATATTATTGAACTGAGTTCCAAGAACATGCAAATATGCTAAAATGCAAGGATAACTGAAGGAACGAGGTACTAATATTGAATTATGCAAGATTTAACTGAAATACTAGAGAGGACTATTACCTCAAGCTGAGACTGAATTGGAAGGGAAGAGGTGAGGATACTTGGCCATCATGGCTACTTCTGCTTCCCAAGTAGCTCCCTCTACGGACTGATTCCTCCACAAAACCTTTACTGAGGTGACTTCTTTATTCCTCAACCTATGAACCTGACGTTCAAGAACCCCAACTGGAACCTCCTCATAGGTGAGGCTATCTTTCATAACCACACTCTCTAAAGGTACAATCGATGCTGGGTGACCCACACACTTCTTCAATAAAGAAATGTGAAAGACTGGATGGACCGCTGCTAGCTCTACAGGCAACTCTAATTCATAAGCCACCTTACCAACCCTTTTTAGGATTCTGTAAGGACCTACATACTTGGGACTGAGTTTCCCTTTCTTGCTGAATCTCATCACCCCCTTCATGGGTGACACTTTCAGGAAAACCCAATCATCGATCTCAAACTCTAAGTCCCTCCTTCTCACATCTGTATAGGACTTCTGGCGACTTTGAGCTATTTTCAATCTCTCCCTGATGAGCTGAACTTTCTCCATAGCTTCATGAACCGAGTCTGGACCGATCAAGGCTGCTTCACCTACTTCGAACCAACCAACTAGTGACCTGCATCTATGGCCATAAAGTGCCTCATATGGGGCCATCTGAATAATTAGAGTGATAACTATTATTGTAGGAAAACTCTATGAGAGGTAGGTGATCATCCCAGCTACCTTTGAAATCGATCATGCAAGCCTTCAACATGTCCTCTAAGGTCTGAATGGTACGCTCTGCCTTACCATCCGTCTGCAGATGAAATGTTTTACTGAGATTCACCTGAGTACCAAGACCTTTCTGAAAAGACCTCCAAAAATGGGATGTAAACTGAGGACCTCTATCTGAGATGATAGACAAGGGGACCCCATGCAACCTGAATATCTCTTTGATTTAGAGTCTAGCATAATCCTCCGTTGAATCTGTAGTCTTGACTGCCAAGAAGTGAGCTGACTTAGTGACCCTGTCCACTATCATCCAAATGGAGTCATGTTGTCTGCGAGTACGAGGTAAACCCGTAATGAAATCCATGTTAACCACTTCCCACTTCCAAGTAGGAATGCTAATCTCCTGAGTTACACCTCCTAGTTTCTAATGTTCTACCTTAACCTGTTGATAGTTGGGACACTTAGCCACAAAATCTGCGATGTCCCTCTTCATGTCGTTCCACCAATAGACTTTCAGTAGATCACAGTACATCTTAGTGGCACCTGGATGAATGGAATATCTGGAATTATGGGATTCTGGAAGGATCTGTTGTCTCAACTCACCCACCTTAGGAATACATAAGCGACTCTGATAACGAAGTACACCATCTCCCCCTTGGGAGAAAAGCTCAACTCTCTGCTGATGAATTGCACCCTTCAATTGAAGAAATATGGGATCACTATCCTTCTTTTAGTTAACCTCTACTACCAATGAAGATTCGGACCCATTTTGAACCGTTACACCATCATCTGACGTGTCCATAAGGCAAACTCCTAGGTGAGCAAGCCGATGAACATCTCTGGCCAATTCTCTCTTCTCTTCCTCAACATGCGATACGCTACCCATAGATAGTCTACTGAGAGCATCAGCCACTACGTTGGCCTTACCCAGATGGTAGAGCACATTCTTATCATAATCTTTGAGGAACTCAAGCCATCTCCTCTGACAAAGATTTAACTTATTCTGGGTGAACACATACTGGAGGCTCTTATGATCTATGAACACATCAACATGAACACCATACAAGTAGTGCCTCTAGATCTTTAAGAAAAACACGATAGCTGCAAGCTCGAGGTCATGAGTCGGGTAGTTCTTCTCATGGGCCTTAAGCTGTCTGGAAGCATACGCTATGACCTTACCCTGCTGCAACAAAACAAAACTCAGACCAACTCTGAATGCATCACAATAAACCACATAGCCGTCTGAACCCTCTGGTAGAGTTAAAACAGGATTTGTAGTCAACCTAGTCTTCAGTTCCAAGAAACTTTTCTCACACTCTTCCGACAACTGGAACTTGACCTTTTTTTGAGTCAACTTGGTCAATGGGGAAGCTATGGATGAAAATCCTTCTACGAATCTCCTATAGTAACCAGCCAAACCCAAGAAACTCCTAATGTCTGTCGGAGAGGTGGGTCTAGGCCAATCTTTTACTGCCTTAATTTTCTAAGAGTCAACTTGGATGCCATCACTAGACACCACATGACCAAGGAAAGCAACTGATTTTAAGCAGAACTCACACCTACTAAACTTGGCGAATAACTGGCGGTCATTGAGAGTCTGCAGAATGACCCTCAGATGACTCGCATGCTCTTCCTCATTTCAAGAATAAACAAGGATATCATCAATGAAGACGATAACGAACAAGTCCAAGTACTATCTGAACACCCTATTCATTAAGTCCATAAAATCTGCAGGAGCATTGGTTAGTCCAAAAGACATAACTACAAATTCATAGTGACCATACCGAGTCTTGAAGGCTATCTTCGGGATGTCACTACCTCTGACTCTGAGCTGATGATAGCCAGGTCTGAGGTCTATCTTGGAAAAGCAACTAGCTCCCTGGAGCTGGTCGAACAAGTCGTCAATCCTGGGGATGAGATATTTATTCTTGATTGTGACTTTGTTCAACTAACGGTAGTTAATGCACATCCTGAGGGAACCATCTTTCTTACGCATGAACAACACTGGAGCACCCCATGAAGAGATGTTGGGTCTGATGAAGCCCTTATCTAGGAGGTCTTTCAGCTGTTCTTTCAATTCCTTAAGTTCAGTTAGATCCATTCTGTAAGGAGGAATCGAAATAGGCTGGGTATCTGGAAGGAGATCTATTCTGAAGTCGATTTCTATTTCGGGAGGAACTCCAGGAAGATATTCTGGGAACACCTCTTGAAACTCATTCACCACTGGGACTGACTCAAGAGTTGGGGTCTCGGAGTTTGAATCCTTAACCCGAACAAGGTGGTAGATATACCCTTTGGAGATCATTTTTATGGCCTTAAGGTAGGAGATGAAACGACCTACAAGCACTGAGCTACTACCCTTCCATACTAAGACTGGTTCGTTAGGAAACTGAAATCAAACGATCCTAGTTCTACAAATGACTGAGGCATAACAGGAATGTAACCAATCCATGCCTAAAATAATATCAAAGTCTACCATTTCTAACTCTATAAGATCTGCTGAGGTGACTTTTTGGGAAACTGTGACTGGGCAACTTCTGTATATCTGTATAGCTATAACTGGGTCATCAACTGGAGTAGAGACTGAGAAGGTTTTTGGGAGGATTTTGGGACTGACACCGAAGTTTACTACTATGAAAGGAGTTACAAAGGAAGTGTAGCACCTGGGTCTAATAGTTCATAAACATTTAAATAAAAGACTTGTAACGTACCTATGACCACATCGGGAGAATCCTCCTGGTCCTGCTGAGTCTGAAGAGCATATAATCTGTTCTGATGCTGACCACCACCCGTAACAGATGAGGCACCTTGCTGAGTGGGGCGATCCGCTGGAGCTGCTGAAGTGGTAGATTGAGCCATGTTACCTCCCTGCCCCTGCCTGGTAGAAGGGCACTTCTTTAACCTATGGCCAAGCTGACCATACCCAAAACACCCTTCTCGGCTAGCTAAACACTCACCTGGATGATTCTTAACAAATTTGGGGCAGGCAGGAAAAGTATGATTGCCTGAGATGCTGCCTTGAGATTTGAGACTGGTGCTCGCTTTTTCTGATCATGACGAGGCCTGGGAGATAGAGCGCTAGCTGATAAAGGTGCTGAGGATACTGACCTCTGCTAGAACTGTGAGCAACTTCCACCACCTGACCTCTGCTGAGAAAACTCATAATTACCAGTCCTAGCCTTCTTATTATCCTTAGCCATCTTCTTAAGCTTATCCTCCTCAACCTGCTGTGCATGGGTCATCAACCTAGAGATATTCATATCCCCTAATAGCATAGAATTCCTGCACTTTGTCTTTACCAAATCAGACACCCCATACAAGAATTTGCCCATCTGTGCTCTTGAATCGGCCACCATATGTGGAGCATACCTGGAGAGCTGAGTGAACTTCAGCCCATACTCTTGGACTGTCATGGACCCCTGCCTTAAGTTCATGAACTTCTGGGCCTTTGCTTCTCTCAACTCTCTCGGGAAAAACCTATCTAGAAAGGCTTCAGTAAAATAGTCCCATGTCATAGGAGCTGCATTCACACCCCTGTTGTCCTTCCACTGCATGAACCAAATGTGAGCCACATCCTTGAGTTGATAGGATGCTAACTCTACACTATCAGAACCAGTCACTTGCATTACCTCAAGAATCTTCTTTACCTCATCAATGAAATTTTGTGGTTCTTCACCAACCTTCGACCCTAGAAACTCAAGCGGATTCATACAAACAAAATCACGAACCCTGGCTGCAGCTGATCCACCAGCGGGGTTTGCAGAAACTGGGGCCTGCTGATTAGCCTGATTGGCAACTGTCTGAGCCAATAGCTGAAACGCATTACGAAACTCTGCATTCATAACCTCATGGTCTGGGACTGGAGGAATTGCGTTAGCATTGCGTACATTATCTCTGCGAGGAGGCATGATCTGAAATGCATAACAACAGATTATAAGGGAGAAGTTGATTCACACTCAATCGCACGATAAAGATAGCAAAAGAAGTGAAGTTTTTCTTAGAACACTTTGTAGCCTCCCCCTCATAAGTGTAGCTCGCTTCACACCCATGAGAGAGACTCTACTTAGTGCGGATTTTAGACATCCTAGGACTTTTGAACTTGATGCTCTGATATCAAGTTTGTCACGGCCCAAGGCTAGCCCCTAGACATAACACCGGACCGAAGGTAAAGTTAGAGATACGGTGGTAGATTTGGTAAAGCTTGACATGATAGAGTTTGATGTGATTTTAGGGATGGATTGGCTTCACTCCTGCTATGCAAATATGGACTGTAGGACTAGAAAAGTCAAATTCTGCTTCCCTAATGAACCAGTCCTTGAATGGGAGGGTAGTCCCGTAGCGCCTAAGGTAAAGTTTATCTCCTACCTTAGGTCCCGAAAGATGATATCCAAGGGTTGCTTGTACCATTTAGTATGGGTTAGGGATTCTAATGTTGAAAGCCCCTTACTCCAATCCATTTTCATCATTAATGAGTTTTCAGAAGTGTCTCCTCAGGACCTTCTCGGGGTCTCTCCCGATAGTGAAATACACTTTGGGGATATATCTCTTGCCTGACACTAGACCCATCTCCATTCCACCGTATAGAATGGCTTCTGCCGAGTTGAAAGAGTTAAAGGATCAGTTAAAAGACCTCTTTGATAAAGGTTTCATCCGCCCTAGTGTTTCCCCTTGGGGTGCTCCCATACTATTTGTGTGTAAGAAAGATGGGTCTCTTCGTAAGTGTGTTGATTATCGCCAACTGAACAAAGTAACAGTGAAGAATAAATACCCTCTCCCCAGAATTGATGATCTCTTTGACCAGCTTCAGGGTGCTAAGTGTTTCTCCAAAATAGATCTCTGTTCGGGTTATCACCAGTTGAAGGTTAGGGAGGCTGATATTCCTAAGACCACTTTCCGTACTCGGTATGGCCATTTTGAATTCTTAGTCATGTCCTTTGGTTTGACTAACGCTCCTGCATCATTCATAGATCTTATGAACAGGGTGTTTAAGGAATTTCTGGATATGTTTGTTATTGTATTCATTGATGACATCTTGGTTTACTCTCAGAGTGAAGAGGAGCATGTCAATCACCTCCGAATCGTTCTTCGAACTCTTAAGGAGCGAGAATTATATGCCAAATTTTCCAAGTGCGAATTTTGGCTAGACTCGGTGGCTTTCCTCAGCCACATTGTGTCTAGTGAGGGAATTAAAGTGGATCCTCAAAAGATTGAGATGGTAAATAAATGGCCCAGACCCACGACTCCGATGGACATTAGGAGTTTCTTGGGTTTGGCGGGATACTATAGGATATTTATGGAGAATATTTCCTCTATAGCTGCCCCATTGACAAAGCTGACACAGAAAAAGGCTAAGTTTATATGGTCCGATGTTTGTGAATGTAGCTTTGAGAAGTTAAAGAATCTTTTGACTTATGATCCGGTCTTGACTCTACCTGAGGGCATTGAGGGGTTCGTGGTGTATTGTGATGCGTCCTAGGTGGGACTTGGGTGTGTGCTTATGCTAAATGGCAAGGTTGTGGCATATGCTTCCAGACAACTGAAGGTCCATGAAAAGAACTACCTGACCCATAACCTTGAGTTAGCGGCGGTGTTTTTTGCACTTAAGATTTGGCGTCATTATTTGTACGGGGTACACGTGAACATCTTCACTGATCACAAGAGTTTACAATATGTTTTCACCCATAAGAAGCTGAATCTCAAGCAAAGTAGGTGGGTTAAGTTGTTGAAGGACTACGACATGAGTTTGCATTATCACCCAGGTAAGGCTAACATAGTTGCTGATGCTCTTAGCAGGTTGTCCATGGGGAACCTTTCTTATGTAGACGAGGAAAAGAGGGGATTGGTGAAAGTCATTCATCGACTTGCCAACTTAGGAGTTTGGTTTCTTGACTCCGAAGATGGTGGGATTATGGTTCATGAGATGGCTAAGTCATCCTTGGGTTTTGAGGTGAAGGAAAAGCAAGCTAAGGATCCCATACTCATGCAAATCAAGGAAGATGTGGGGAAACAAAAGATTATGACTTTCGAAATAGATGGGGATCGCATCTTGTGGTATCAAGGGAGAGTATGTGTACCGAACGTGGATGGCTTACGCGAGAGGATCTTGGCCGAGTCTCATACTTTCAGGTACACTATTAACCCTGGCTCTACTAAAATGTATCACGATTTGAAAGAAATGTATTGGTGGAATAATATGAAGAGAGAGGTGGCTGATTTTGTTGCTAAGTGTACCACCTGTCAGCAAGTTAAGGTTGAACACCTAAGTCCTGGTGGTACATCCCAAGACATAGCCATTTCGATGTGGAAATGGGAGATGATAAACATGGATTTTATCACCGATCTCCCGCATTCGCATAATCAATATGACTCTATTTGGGTCATTGTGGATAGAATGACCAAGTCTGCCCATTTTCTACCTTTGAGGATGACTTATTCGGGGGAAGATTATGCAAAGTTGTACATTCAAGAGATTGTCAGATTGCATGGCGCACATGTGTCTATAATATCAGATCGAGGTACAAAAACACTTCTCAGTTTTCAAGAGCGTTTCATAAAGGCTTGGGTATGCAGGTGAACCTTAGTACCGCTTTCCATCCTCAAACGAATGGACAAGTGGAGTGTACCATTCAGACCTTGGAAGATATGTTGAGGGCCTGCGTCATTGATTACAGAGGTAGTTGGGTTGATCACTTGCCTCTTATTGAATTCGCCTACAACAATAGCTACCACTCAAGTATACAAATGGTACCATTCGAGGCTCTTTATGGTAGGAGATGTAGGTCTCCTATAGGATGGTATAAGGTAGGCAAAGCTAAGTTGTTGGGGGCAGACCTTATTCACCAAGAGATGCAGAAAGTTAAAATCACTCGAGAGAGGCTAAAGACTACCCAAAGTCGCTAAAAGTCCTATGCCGATGTCAGAAGAAGGGAGTTAGAGTTCGATATTAGTGATTGGGTGTTCTTGAAAGTCTCTCCTATGAAGAGAGTTATGAGGTTTGGGCGAAAGGGTAAGCTCAGTCCTCGTTGTATTGGCCTTTATCAAATTTTGAGGAAGATTGAAAATGCCGCTTACAAGTTGGAGCTACCTGCGAGTCTGTCATCTCTTCATCCCGTAGTCCATGTGTCTATGCTCAAAAAGTGTGTGGGTGACCATTCGCTTGTGGTTCCTATAGAGAATATTGGGGTAAAGGATTTGATGTCATATGAGGAAGTCCCCTTAGAAATTTTGGATCAGCAAGTTCGGAAGTTAAGAACCAAAGAAATAGCTTCGGTGAAGGTGTTATGGAAGAATCAGAAAGTAGAGGAAGCTACTTGGGGATCGGAGGAAGACATGAAAGCTAGATACCCCTTTTTGTTTGCCCTCTGAACGACGTCGATTAAGGTACTGATTTGCAACTTATTCCCTATTCCGGTATATGTTATTCCTTAATGTCTCTTTCACATTCTTATCGTGCTAGAAGTGCCCGCATTCATCATTCAGGGACGAATGATCCCAAGGGGGGATAATGTAATGCCCCGTACATTTTAGACACCTTCCTACGCTTAAAATAAGACTATATGACCTTTACATGAACAAAAATTGATTAAGAATAAGATTAGAAGCTTAGGGGATGTTTAGAACGTGAAATGTGACCATGCCTCACGGGCTAGGGGTCAAGCCTTGAGCCTCGAGTCACACGATACATCACATGGTCCCATTGTCTCAGACCCGTGACTGGTTGTGTGGCGCAAGGACATTTTCCTCGCGTTGAGCCATGCGGCGCTTGAGGGTGGGCCACGCCTTGGGGTGTGCACCGCACTCCCCCCCTCCCCCCAAATGGGATTTCATTTTCTCATGTTATTTTAAGGGCTTTCCAATCTTTTCCTTACCCAAACTCATTCACACTTATTCAAAATGTCCCTAAGCCTCCTAAGGTACGAACTAAAACCAAGAAAGAGCGTTACTTCTCTCCTCAAAGCTCTTGAAGCAAAAAGTGCCTAGGGTTCAAAGTTCTAAAGCAAAACTCAAGCGTTTCGTAAGCTTTCTTCGTCAAAAGGTATGTTGAACGATCCCCTTTTAGCTATACTCGTAAGGATTGTGTTTTCTCCTACTTACTATGAAATCTATGCTAGTATTGTATAATAATGTTTGAAGGGTTTTGAATGAAAGAGATTGCTTGAAAGTTTTAAATGTTTTTCTATGAAATCATCTGTGTCTAATTATTATTTTAAAGTTATGGTTGAAAGCATGACCTTAATTACGGATTGTTGAAATTGGGGCAGGTTTGAAGCTTTAAAAAGCATTTACTACGGAAATTATTTTATTATCTAAGCAATTGAATCTTGACGGAAAAAGAAGGATCTTCTTAACTTCCTCGGTTCTTGAAATGGTTGTTTGATAATTAATTAGATTAAAATCTTGGGGGACTTATATGTTAAATGAGTTTAAGATCCTTAACTATGGGACTATTGATGTGTAAATGAGAAAGGCATAATATGATAAGTATGACTTGCAAGTCTTGGTATGACGATACCAACCCACGTGTGCCTTAAGAAAGTTAAGAGTCCCAAAATGAATGATTTTGTTAAATATTTGAAATGTTAAAATATGGGCTTAGGAGAATTAGATGGTTAACCAAAAATGTATGAGTCGAATGGGGCTCAACACCTGAAACCGTATTTTACTGACACGGGTATGAGTCAAACGGGACTCTTCTCTCTGAGTTGAACGGGGCTCTTTACTGTATGCTTGACTTATTCAGTTGTATGCAGTTATGAGGTGATTATAATATGATGTTCTGATCCTTGCGGCAAACTTGAATTGGAGGCTCTGCCGATCGAGTTATGATCGGACCCACATAGCCCATGGTGAAATAAATATCGGTGATACCACCTAGTCCAGAAGTAATATATTCTTGTAAATGTCATATTTGTGATTTGGAAGTTGCCCCATCTTCTATGTTTAAGACCTATGTTATATTTTTATGACTTGCTTTATAAATTGTGATATCCCTTCCCCTGGGCTGCATGCCAGCACTGACCGTCCTCGGATGCTGCATCTTTTCATGATACAGGTTCAGAGACTTTTCCTCGTGGTTCTGTGCAGCACTAGGATCTTCGGGATTTCGATAAGCAAGTGATGAGCCCTCCATACCTCCGGAAGGCCTATGTTTTCCCTTTATTAGTTGGTTTGAGAACTCTATTTCATTTTATGATATCAGTGGGGCCATGTCCCGACTTAAGAGTTTATTCTTGATGTTAGAGGCTTTGTAGACTGATATTAGTAAGACAATTATTGATCATCTTATTTCTATTGTATTTATATTACAATGAGCCTGTTTCCGCTAATATTTTATACTTGTGCATATGTTGTATGCTAAGGGGTTTACTTAGGCCTCTTTGGTCTGGGTTGCCCGTTACGTCCGGAGCCTAGCCTCGGGTCGTGACAAGTTATTTTCACTCCCATTTACTCACAAAAATTTAAAAAGAACTCAAATTTGTATTCATGACCAAATACAACTCTAATTTTTAAATATTATTTTTTACTTTAGAAAAAAAACTTAATTTTTTCAAATAATCACAATATTAATGGCCAAACGCCCCTTGAAATTTAGATTTCTTTTGACCAAAGACATGGACAAAAAGTAAAGAAGACAAGTCATGCTTTTTGTTCAGTACTAGTTGTACTCCATAAACTTGTCTCTGTTCTCTGTGATTTTTCATATTTGTTGATTCGCTCAGAAAGCTGAAAAACCTAGTGTTTTGCTATCTTCTTCTCCATAGAAATGAAAAAGAAGAAAATAAAATCCTTCGACAATGTCAGACTATTTGCCACCTAACTTGCTACTCGAAATCCTTTGCAGGCTGCCTATCGTAAGCCTTTTGTGATTCAGGTGTGTATTGAAAAATGGTGTTCTCTCATATCTTCTCCTAATTCCATCTCCACCACCTATCTCTTGCCACTTCTACTCCCCTTTTCCTCCTTCGCCACCTCTCCACCCGACCCAAGAAACAAGAAAAATACTTTCTCTACCTTGACCCTTCAAAATACAAAAACCTCACTCTCGTTAAAGAACTCAACTTTTCCTTCAAGACTAGGTCCAGTAACCATTTTAGAGTTGTGGGTTTTTGTAATGGTCTGTATTTCCTCTCCGATGATCTCCCTGGTACACATGTACTATAATTCTCTGGAACCCCACTATTCGCAAAAATATCACCCTCTCTGAGCCTCGTGTTCACTTTGGTCCTTATGACCCTTACATGTTTTGTCTTGGATTTGGGTTTAATAAAAAAAATCATCATCTTAAAGTAGTGAAGATAGCTTATTTGCAGGATGATTATGGTGCTTATATAGTACTGCCTCCTGAAGTTGAGGTCTATAGTTTAAGTATTGGTTTGTGGAAAACAGTTAAATCAAACCACCATTATCATTGTTAACCATTATTATCGTCACCAACCATCTCTGTCATCACAACCACCATTGATGCCAACTACTATTATCAGTCGCTAGCACACCTATCATCTCCATCGTTACAATTATATTCACTTGTATCACCACTGACATCGCCTCCACCACCACTATCAACAACTACCATCAGTGCAATCAATCCCTACCATCCATCTCTACACCTAACATTATTGTCAACTATCATCAATGCATTGTTAATCACCACACATTTTTCAAACACTAACATCAACACTGCCAACTACTAATATCAACTAACTTCACTATCACAACCATCACTACCAACCGCCACCATCACTTCAACACCAATCACCTTCCTCATCACAACTATAACCACCATCATTACTAATTAACCACTAACACCAATCATTATCACCACCATCACTACACACCATCACTAACGAACACAAAAATTTCACCTATTTATCAAATAATAATTTTATTATATTAAATTTATATTTTTATATTTAATTATTTTATTTAAATTATATATTAATTATATTGATAAATAAATAAATTATACATATTCAGATACTAAAAAAACAAACAATCATCTTAATCATTCATTATTTAAATCTAAAAACATCATCTTAATCATTTATATTCAAAAGTCTTAATCTCAATAAAAACAAATAATATTTAAAACAAACAATCATCTTAATCATTCATTATTTAAATCTAAAAAGATCATCTTAATCATTTATATTCAAACGTCTTAATCTCAATAAAAACAAATAATATTTAAATTAATAAGATTATAGATGAATTAATATCTAATAATTAGAATATTAAACTTATTAGTATTGAAGATGTAAATGATAGATTGTAGTATATAATGGGTAAAACACATTTAAGATATAAATTTTTTAGTATGTAAAAAAATCGTAATATTGAATTTGAAATCCCAAAAATGAATTTCATATTTGTCCAAACTACGTCCAGATATCGCTATCACACCTATCATCTTCATCGTTACAATTATATTCATGACATCGCCTCCACCACTACTATCAACAACTACCATCAATGCGATCAAATCCCTACCATCCACCTCCACACCTAACATTACTGTCAACTATCACCAACGCATTCAACCACCACACATTTTTCAACCACTAACATCAACACCACCAATTACTAACATCAACTAACTTCACCATCACAACCACGACTACCAACCGCCATCATCGCGTCAATCACTACAACACCAATCACCTCTCCCATCACAATATCACCACCACCATTACTAACCACTAACACCAATCATTATTACCACCACCACTATACACCAACTCCACAATCACTAGCGAACATAATAATTTCATTTATTTATCAAATAATAATTTTATTATATTAAAGTTATATTTTTTTCTAATATTTAATTATTTTTATTTAAATTATATATTCATTAGCTTGACAAATAAATAAATTATACATCTTCAAATGCTAATAAAACAAATACTTTTCTTAATCATTCATTATTTAAATGTAAAATATCATCTTAAACGTCTTTTTTTTAACCCCTCCCTAGGAGCTCCCACCCCTTTTTTTCCTTGGTGACTCGAACTCGCAACCTTCGAGTTGAAAGTGAGAGGTACTTACTATCCGAGCAACTCTCTTTTGTCTATTCAAACGTCTTGAATCTCAATAAAAATAAATAATTTGTCTAAATTAATAATATTATATATGAATTAATGTCTAATAATTAGAATATTGAACTTATTAGTATTGGAGATGTAAATGATAGATTGTACAATATATAACGGGTAAAATTTTATATAAGATATTAACTTTTTTGTATATCTTAAAAAAATTCATAATACCAAATCCAATATTCAATCTAAAATTCCAAAAATCGATTCGAATTTCATATTTGTTCAAAAAACTACGCCCATCGCCTTTTGAACTGCGTATCCAGTCAAATCAAGATTAATTTAATTTAAATAAATAATATTTAAATTAATAATATATATGAATTAATATCTAATAATCAGAATATTAAACTTATTAGTATTGGATATGTAAATGATAGATTGTAATATATAATGGGTAAAATACATGGCCTCATTTTTTTGCACTTAATGGAGGTCTGAATCTGAATGTTTCAGACCTGAGACCATTAAGTGCATTTGTTTTCATTAAGATTTAAGAACTTAATTGGTCTGAATGAGTCTTAATCATTAAGATCTAGAACAAAGTCTAAATACCATTAAGAGATAATCTTGTATGGATAATATTCACCACCACTCTATCCACAATCACCGGTCACCACCACTTACCACCTTTGTCATCACAACCACCACCATTACCGTCGTCAACCACCACCACCAACCACCACCATTACCGTCGTCAACCACCACTATCAATCACTACCACCCTTACTACCTCCATCATTATAATGATATCCATTGTCATCACCATCACCGCCACCTTCACCACCACTGTGGTCAATCTCTACTACTAACCAACTCCACCATCACACCTAGCACCGCTGCCACCTACCACCACCACCATTGTCACTGTCGTACGGTCAATCCTTACTACCAACCATTTCCACCAAAACAACTAGAACCGCGGTCAACTACCACACATTCTTTAGTCACTATCATCAACACCACCAACTACTAATCTTAACCAACTTTAGCATCACAAAACCACCACCAACACTACCAATCGCCACCATCATGGCAGTCACTACAACACCAACCACTTCTACCATCACAACTATCACCGCCAATATTACTAGCCACTAACACCAACCATTATGACCATCACCACCATTATAAACCATCTCCATCATCACTAGAAAACATAAATGTCTCACTTTTTTAAATCAAATAATAATTATATTTTATTAAATTAAGTATTTTTCTAATATATAATTAATTTTTTAATTGAATTGTAATTTTATTATATTTACAAACAAAAAAAAATTATGCACTTTCAGATGTTGAAAATCAAATACTCTTAATCGTTCAGTATTTAGATCTAGAGACAACATCTTAATCATTCAGATTCAGACGTCTTAATCTTAATGAAAACAAATGAGGCCTTAAGATATACTCCATATGTAAAAAATTTGTAATATTGAATTTGAAATCCCAAAAATAAATTTCATATTTGTCCAAACTACGTCCACCGCCTTTTGAACTGCGTATCGAGTCAAATCTGGATTAACCGCCTTTGCAACCGACATTGTGGCGCCTTTTAATCTCAGCCATTCATTCAACTCCAATGCCCTCTATAAATACCCTCGCTTATTTTCTTTTTTGTATTGCGATTTTGCGTCGGACCTTTCCCTTGTTTCCTTTCAATCAATAGGTATTCTCGATTCGATTATAGGTATTTGTTTGCGATGGAGAGTCGACTACGCGTTCAGTAGTTTCGAAGTTTTGAATTATTCATCTTTTTGCTTTGTTCTGTGCTTTTGGATGATCAGATACAACGACTATGAAATATGTAGATTTTCTACAGGATTGTCCTAATTGAAGGTGTTTTCATGGATGCCGTGGAATTTTCTGTTTTTTCACAATTCATTGATTCTATTTCTTGGAGCGCTTGATGTGCTTAGCTGGGTATCTTTTATGGATTTATATGAAAGGGTGATTGACTGTTTTCTTTGGCTGCGGAGTTTGCTCTTCTTTTATTTTGGGTTAGTTGAACTTGTTTTTGATTCTTCTCGTCTCCTAGAAGAATCAGGAAAACCTTTGCACATGGTCTACTTTGGCTGTATAAATTGACTTTCTTGGACTCTTGGTATGAGCTTCTTATTATTTTGTTTCAACTCGGGAGTTGTTTTGGACTGGCCCAGACCTACCTAATGATTTTGAATTGAACTGCCCATCTTCATATTTTCATTGCCTTAGTTTAGTTGTCTTCTGATTATCACACCGTGCTTGATGTTCCTTTGATGGTCCATAGTTATAAGGCCTCATCACGTTTATGATGCAGATCTTGTCAGCTTGAGAGAAGGAGGGGATACAATTCTACTCACATGTCTTGATGATCATTGGTGATTACTGATCTTGTCCCTTTTTTGTTCAGTCGTGTGATTATTTTCTTGATGATCATTGGTGATTACTGAATATTTTCTTGATGATCATTGGTGATTAGTGAATATATCGGGACTGGTCATGGTTTGATCATGTTTGGATTCGTATTTCAAGGTGTTTATCACGTAGATGCTTTGGACCTGCTTCGGCATTTCAGCAGGGCTGTGAACATTTGGTTTGGACCTGATTCCTCATATTCCTTCTAATTTAACAATATTCCATCTATTTTCTTGAGTGGCTGTTATTTTTGTTTTGATGCTTCTGCTCTTTGATCCCAAGAGTTGTCCTTGTCCTGCACAGACATAATATTGTTCTAGGATATTAGCCGATCCTCTCTGTGGTTTCATTATGTCCAATTATTTCATAAGTAGGACCGAGGCTTGCCCGGACTTTGGATTTATTAACTGAGCATGCTTAAGTTAAGATGTCTCCTTCGCTTGTTGTTACATGGAAGCTTGGGCTGCTGTTGTTGAGACATATTTTTGATCCTGATTGTTGCCTGCACTATTAAGGAGGAATATTGTTCAATTGAGCTTCTGTGATCCGTGTGGTGATGCTACTTTGACTTTTCCCCTTGTTTTGGGTTTTCTGGACATATTTGGCTGTGGAACAAGGATTGGATCTTTGTTGATTTTACACTGTGTGATCGTCTAATAATAAATCTGTGAACTACTTACCCAATGTTCATTTCAGGTCGTGTTATAGTTTGTTAACCCAATGTTGGATTTTATATGCAAATGAACATATGCTAGCACAAATTACAATTGATACTGGGTCTGAGGTTGTAATGTTATTGATCAGCTAGGTTGCTACATCCGTATCATCTTCACCTATCTTTACTTGTGACCTCTCGTTGCATGTATTTTCAGGTCACATGATATCCGTCTGGAGCTTTAGGGACTGCAGCTAGTAACTATATGTTATCAGCTACATGTCCTGGTTCATATTCCGGTTCTCTTCTGGTAGACCTTTTTAATGCTTTTCTGGCTCCAATTTTTTGTCAGTTAGCACCTGTGCAGTTTAGCATTGTGGATGGTGAGGCTAGTTTTATCAGTACCCTGCCTCATGACAATGCTTCTATCTTCTCTAGATAATTGCTTGGCTCTGCCACCAAGAGAATTTCTCGGTACTCTTTTCAGTTTCATTATACTATTGATTGTAACACTAGATGAAGATCCTTGGCTAAATCCTGATTCCTTTTGATTCTGATGATCATCTAGGCCTAACTTTTGCTGATCAGCTATGCTGGATGTGTTTAAATCTGGATCAAAATGCATCACCTTGTTTCTTTTTGGTGTTATTCGTTCCAGGTGGAATTCCTGGTCACTCCACCTTCGGCTAACTTTATAGGTTATTCTGACTTGTCCCTAGAAACAGTTGTGGGAAAACTTGGAGGTAGAATATTAGATTCTTGGAGGATAGTTAAAGGAGGTCGGTGAAATAACTTTGCATCTGGATTTTCAATCTTCAATTCAGGTTAAGATAATTGTTTCCTGTCGGGCCTTTTTTTGTGCATTAGTGGAGTTTCTTGAGATTAGATATTTGAAAACATTTTTGATTATTCAGCGTAGAGAACTATAGTTCTGTGTGGGGGATGAAATGAGAATATGCGTCAAGGTTCTGGGAGCTTTTTGAGTTTTCTTGGTTGACAGATCATGTTGTATTGGCTTGATCATGTTTTTAGTTCTTTTTTGAGGTTCTTTCAGATGACCTCTTGTTGTGATTTTGGAAAATTTTATTGTGATTCCCTGTCTTACCCTTGACACTGCATTTACCTTGCCTGTTTCTGAGGTACGCAGATAAACATTTGGTTGCTGCAAACTATACTCTGATATTCTTTAAAAAAATTGAACAAGTTGGATTTGTGCATCTTTTTGGTGTTTGTGTGTGGGGGAAAAATTAGTATGTCTACTCATATTGGTGTCCCTTGGCTGAAGATATTTGATATTTTCCCTGCAAGTTGAAGCTTCCTGAGACTGCTTGTAACATGAAGGTTCTCAACTGGCACTGTTCTCTGTTTCTCTTAGTGTCTCGTGCTGTTATATTCATCCACATGCTTATGTTCTTATCTCTACCCGAGGCAGCCTTCTTTTAAGGGGGACGGTGTAAGCTTAACCTAACAATGTTATGTGGTGCTCTGGTACATGTTATATTGTTCAGTCTTCAGTCTGCTTCTATACTTGTTTTGTTTGTTACACTACCAAAGATAGGGGTCTGTGCGCCAATATCCATTGCTATAGGAGGACTGAGCCATAACAAATGAGAAGCTATCCAACTTCATTCGCTTTTTAAGGAGACAATTTCTGTTAATAGTATTGGGGATGTTCATCTACAGTTCTGAGATTCCGGCTCCTAGATATAGGAGGTTGTCTCTGGTCTCTCTTATGTGGTGCTTCGGTCACCTTTCTTCTGTCATTTGGTGGTGTTCTCCTGCATTGAAAATGGTAGAATCTTTGGACTCCTTTTACCTTAATCTCTAAGCATATGTTTGCTTATTCTCTGGCTTGTTAGTTTTGGTAAATGTTGGTGGAGTTTTTGCCACTTGACTAATTTGGGTTATTTTCGGTCTTATTACAGTAATATATTGCTGAATAGGGGTCTTTGGATGATTTTGAGCAACTTAGGGGTGCAATTTTAGAGCAGTTATTTTCGGTCTTATTTTCTTGATGATCATTGGTGATTAGTGAATATATCAGGACTGGTCACAGTTTGATCATGTTTGGATTTGTTTTTCAAGGTGTTTGTCATGTAGATGCTTTGGACCTTCTTTGGGATTTCAGCAGGGCAGTGAACCTTTTGTTTGGACCTGATTCTCATCTTCCTTCTAATTTAACCGTATTCCATCTGTTTTTTTAACCTATTGTTCTCTCCTTAGGTTTTCCAATTTAGGTGCAGTCTTGAGTTGTTATGGATGCGTGGATGGGCTTGTTGGATTTTAGGTGAAACGGGTGCAAGTTTCTTTTTCTTTTTTCCGGTTGCAGATGGTTCTCAGCTTATCTGGTATACTGGGATTAGAGGCTTGTCTTAAATGTTGATCTCCCGGATAATTCAGGACCTTCGCTTTGAATCCTTTTTCGAGTCTAGAAATCAACCTTCTTTGGACTGTTGTTATGCACAAGTATGAGCTTCTGTTATTTTTGAATCTGCGAGATCGGGGTCACACTTTGTATTGGTTGTATTCCTAAAGTAAAACACTCTTGTAGGGCCGTATATCTTTCGCGCTGATCAATGATGATTACAATATCGGGTACCCATCATATATTTAATCCTGCCCGGATATGTCTGTAAGTGAGATAATTGTTTTTCAACATTTGATATCAACAAAGGTGTTGTTCTAGATTGCAAAATTGATGCTCGTGCTTCTTCTTTGCCTTTTTCCAACTCTTATCACACGATGATTTTATTTGATTAAGGATTAGAGGGATGTTGAATGTCGGATGACAGGGGAAATGGTAATGCAGTTGCAAGCCCTCAACATTACTATTATGCACATCTCCTCTCCTGAGAGGAGATGTGGGGACCCTCTCTCTCTCTCTCTTTGTTGTCTTTTGTTTTTTTGATGATTTCGTGTGTAGGATGGGGTAATGAGTCTTACTTTCTGTTCTTGCAGCTGTAGGAAGTAAAATTTTTGAGGATGCAATTCCTTTTTTCGTAGGACCTTGTGGTTGATTCATCAGGTTTTTTCTCTTTCTCATCTACATCATGTTTGTTTTGCCAACTTGCTGTTTGTTAGGGTTTTTCAGTTGAATTCTCTCTATTGAGAACTTATTTCAACTTCTTATTTCTTATATAGCTCTTTCTTCTCAATTGACGAGATCAGTTCTGTATCATAACGGTGCTGAGAAGTCTGCTTCCTCATTCAAGTTGCTTGTTAACAGTGTCTTTTTTACTACTGATTGCGGCCAAAAAATTTATGTAGAAGTAGTAATGTCTTGGTATGAGTTAGGGTTGTCAACATCGTGTTGGTTCATGCAGGGGAAACTTCAGGGGGATAGAAGTAGTAATGTCTTGGTATAAGTTAGGGTTGTCAACATCGTGTTGGTTCTTGCAGGGGAAACTTCAGGGGGAGTTGGGATTGGCTGAGCTCCTTCACTTATTGCTCGATCTGGAATCTATAGGAGTAGCACATTTTCCTCTTATTTGTAGGCCCGTTCAGTTCCTCTACTGGTAGTTGTAGTCTAGTTGTAAGGCTGATCTCCGATCTCTTTTTCAGGGATACCCTCTTACCGGTATAGCTTCACTAACTGTTTTCACAGCTTTCCAGATTTCGGAACCAGATCCATTTTCTCATCAACGTTCTTTTCCTCCTTCGACAACTAGACCTGGTTGTGGTTCTTTCTCATTTTGTTTCACGTCTAGTTTATTATGTGGTGTTGTTGTAGTTGATCCGTCTGGATTGGGAGATCCAATGATGCCTCCAGATTCTTAGAATATGTTTTTCTTGGTGAGAGGTTTGAGTCGTGATTATTTCTGCATGCCTTGATGGCAATAGATGTTTAGTGTGCGACAGAGTCATGTGATCGTTTTTTTGCCTTGATGGTCGTGGAATTGTATGCAACAGTTTTGGCACAGTTTGATTACATCTTTGATTTCTATTTCGAGGAGTTTCAATGGGTGAGGATTTGGACATCTTGCATATTTTCAATTCATCCGATATCTTGTTGTAATCTGTGGTGGTGGTCTCTCTCAGGAAGTTATAGCGAGGCCGTTGAGTGATTGGATTGGACCTGATTTTTTCCTGTTCTAGCCTTCGATTTTCTTAACTAGGTGCGGTTCAAGTTGTTATGGTATTGCAGGTGGCATCTTGGATTTAGATGGATGGGCGAAGCAAGTATTATTTTTATTTTGATGGGCAAGCATTTTCATTAATAAGCATCTAGAGGATGAAGCAGAAGCCAAGTCTGTTTTCTTTTGTGCAGATTTTGCTCGGGTTCTAGTTGCTATAGTGGAATAGATTGAAAATTCCATTGAATGAAACCTCGCGCTAAGGATAAGCCTCATTTCTAGGAAGCCCGCTGAGCCTTCAATCACATGCAAGTCTTCACATCAGATTGAATATCCTCTACATGTTGAAGCTTTACTCAGACTTCTGTCATATGAAGTTTCTCAATTCTTGCATTAATAGTGCGGTATGTGGTTATTCGATTCCAGAAGCTCATAGTTTTTAACTGGCACATTTATTGGTCTGAGCTCTAGGCATAATAACGTCGAATTTTGCTGCCTCGATGAACATGAATGAACATTCCCGTGTTTTTTCTTCTCTTTATCAAGGATTGGTTTTCTTGAAGGAAGGGGTAGGCAGTGATCATTGTGGTAAAGAAATTAAATATTTAATTTTGCCTCCGGTTACGAGGCACAGCACTGTTCTTTCAAGGTCGTTTTGGTGCTCGTGTCATGCAGATTGTCAGCTTCTAGAATATGGTGGTTCTCTCTCCGTCTTGTTCTTCGCGTCTGATCATTTCTAGTGTGAGGTGGGGTTTCTCCGAACTTTGCACTCATTTCTGAGCCTTGCTTGTACTTGTAGTCACAGGAACTTAAGCGTGAAAGATGGTTTCCTTTTTTTTCTTGCACACAAGTATGAGCTGCGCTATTTTGTTGAGATGCTTATGTTCTTTGATCCATGAACAAAGTTGTCGGGGACTACAGGGGAATTGCCAATCTCTTAGAGCTGCTTTAATCAGTGAGATTTGTGGTATTGCTACTTTTTCCGTGTGTTCCTTTATCTATCACTCTTAAGATTTGATTCAAGTTACGATTCAGGAGTAGAACAAATGGCGAGTTGATTGATGTTATGCGATGTGGATAATGCACCTCTAGTTACAAGCTCTCAGCACTGTTATGATACAGAACTGATCTCGTCAATTGAGAAGAAAGGGGTGGTGGGGACCTTGATATCTTTTAGAGTGACGAGGTTGTCTGTTCTCTTGTGCATCATATTCGTTTGTCAGATCTCAAATTGTTTCCCTATTTTTCCTGTATCATTTTAGCAAAAAAATAATTATGACAGCATGATAGTTATAAACCAGGTATGCTTCTTCATTCATTGGTTGTTGCTGGGTTAGCTCTTAACCATTAAGAAATAAGGAAATCTGAGAAGATGTTTTGATTTGACTTAGGGTTGTCTTAGTTCTTTGGCCGATACTTGCAGCGACAGTTCTACTCACATGTCTAGTCCCTTACTTATTCCTGTTGGGGATTCTTATTAAAAAACAAAACGTTTTTTGTGGGGTTGACATTGATCTGTTATGCTCTTTATACTGCATATTTTTTTTTCTGAAATTATAGTGCATATGTTATCCTTTGCTATTGTTCAACTTTTTGGTCTAGTAATTTGTTCTAAAGGGGAGATTGAAGCATGAGTTTTGTTTTGAGTCTCGAGTATTTTTCCTTGGTGGAGTTCAGTCATGTGATTATTTTCTTGATGATCGTTGGTGATAAGTAAATATATCAGGACTGGTTACAGTTTGATCATGTTTGGATTCGTATTTCAAGGTGTTTGTCATGTAGATGCTTTGGACCTTCTTCGGGATTTCAACAGGGCAGTGAACATTTGGTTTGGACCTGATTCCTCATCTTCCTTCTAATTTTACAATATTCCATCTGTTTTCTTGAGCGGCTGTTATTTTTGTTTTGATGCTTCTGCTCTTTGATCCCCAAGAGAAGGGTATCAGCCGATACTCCTTGTGGTCTCATTACGTCCGATTATTTCATAAGTAGTACCAGGGCTTGCCCGGACTTTGGATTTATTAACTGAGCATGCTTAAGTGCTTGCAGTCTCCGGAACTTATATGTTAAGATGGCTTCTTCGTTTGTTGTTACATGGAAGCTTGGCTGCTGTTGTTTCAAAGAGACGATAAATTTTTTTGATCCTGATTGTAGTATAGTTGCCTGCACTGTGAAGGATTAATAATGTTCAATGAGCTGCTCTGATCCGTGTGGTGATGCTACTTTTCCTTCTCCCTTGTTTGTCGGTTTTCTAGACATATATGGCTGTGGAACAAGGATTGGATCTTGTTGATTTTACACTGTGTGATCGTCTAATTAATGAATCTGTGAACTGCTTACCTTGTGTTCATTTCAGGTTATGTTATAGCTTGTTAACCCTTCTAAATGCCAATGAACATATGCTAGCACAGATTACAATGGATACTCTTCTTCACCTATCTTTACTTGTGACCTCTCATTGCATGTATTTTCAGGTAAATGAAATCTGTGTGGAGCTTTAGGACTCCAGCTAGTAACTATTTGTTATCAGCTACATGTCCTGGTTCATATCCCGGTTCCCTTCTGGTAGACCTCCTCCTGGTAGACCTTTTTAATGCTTTTCTGGCTCCAATTTTTTGTCAGTTAGCAGCTGTGCAGTTTAGCATTGTGGATGGTGAGGCTAGTTTTATCAGTACTCTGCCTCATGGCAATGCTTCTATCTTCTCTAGAAATTGCTTGGCTCTGCCAGCAAGAGGATTTCTCGGTACTCTTTTCAGTCTCATTATACTGTTGATTTGTACCACTGTATGAAGGTCCTTGGCCAAATCCTGATTCCTTTTGATTCTGATGATCATCCAGGCCTAATTTTTACTGATCAGCTATGCTGGCTTTGTTAAACTCTGGATCAAAATGCAATCTGGATCAAAATGCAATCATCTCGGTTCTTGTTTCTGTGTGTTATCCACTCCAGATGGAGTTCCCAGTCACTCTTCACCTTCGGCTAATTTTTTAGGTTATTCTGACTTGTCCCTGGAAACAGTTGTGGGAAAATTAGATTCCTGGAGGATAGTTAAAGGAAGTCAGTGAAATAACTGTGCATCTGGATTTTCAATCTTCAATTCAGCTAAGATAATTGTTTCCTGTCGGGCCCTTTTTTTGTGCATTAGTGGAGTTTCTTGTGATTGTTACGGTGTTGAAAATTGAACTCCAATGGGATGTTGAGTGTGCCAACTGATATGGAAGTGAGTTTCTTGGTGCAGAATTCAATTTTGAGCAGTTAGTTTTGCCGCCTTCAAAATGAATAGGCTCCCATTGAACTGGCTGAAGGTGTTATCAGTACCATTGTGCAACATTTGTTGGGTTTAAGATTCATTAATTGAACATTTCTGTTAATTTCTGTCAAATCTTCCTTTCCTTGGTGCTTTCTGGTTCGTATTTATATTTCTAGGTGCATTCTTGCCATGGTTGGGGAGCTGGATTACACAAAAGAATTTGAAGCTATTTTTTGCAGTTGCTGCATGGTTTCATCTGCTATGTCCTTGCAAATTGCTGGGAATAGTGTCTGCCTTTATTGTGTTTGCTTCTGACAGTAGGTGTATTTTGGCTGCTAAGGAAACCTTCACTTTTCTCGAGAGGTGTTGTTCAGTGCTTTTTGGTTTAGGTTACAATGTGTTCTGAGTAGATCGTTACAAGGTTGTAGATTCAGCCTCTCTGATGAGTTGCAATGTGTTCCGAGTAGATCGTTACAAGGTTGTAGATTTAGCCTCTCTGATGAGTTGCAATGTGTTCCGAGTAGATCGTTACAAGGTTGTAGATTTAGCCTCTCTGACAAGTTGTGAATTCAGTTGCTTCAGGGAATATAGTTTCTAAGCAAGAATCTTTTGGTATATGGATCTTGCAGATGCTGCATTTATGGTGTGATTTAAGTGGCTAGGGAATCTCATCATGTCATCTTATTCAGATGTGCTGGAAATGCTATTATTTTTGAGAATTCTTCTCTGCCTTTCTGTTCATAGTGATGATTTTTCCTTTTATGGGGCTTCAAATTGTTTTTTTTTTTCTGTTCATTATGGGATGTATATATATTTGAGAACATTTTTGATTTTTCAGTGTAGAGAACATATAGTTCCATGTGGGGGATGAAATGAAAATATGCGTCAAGGTTCTGGGAACTTTTTGAGTTTTCTTGGTTGACAGATCCTACTGTGTTGGCTTGATCATGTTTTTATTTCTTTTTTGAGGTTTCTTCATATGACCTCTTGTTGTGGACTCAATTCCCTGTATTACCTTTGACACTGCATTTACCTTGCATGTTTCTGGGTATGCAGATAAACATTTGGTTGCTGCAAACTATACTGTGCTATTCTCAAAAAAATAGTTGAAGTTGGATTAGTGCATCTTTTTTGTGTTTGTGCGTGGGAAAAATTTGTACGTCTACTCATATTGGTGTCCTTTGGCTGAAGATATTTGATATTTTCCCTGCAAGTTGAAGCTTCCTTGAGACTGTTGTCTGTTTCTCTAGTGTCTCGTGCTGTTATATTCATCCACATGGCGGCCTTCTTTTAGGGGGATGGTGTAAGCCTAATCTAATAATGTTATGTTGTTCTCTGGTACGTGTTATATTGTTCATTCTGCTTCTATACTTGTTTTGTTTGTTACGCCACCAAAGATGGGGGTCTGCCTCCAATATCCGCTGCTATAGGAGGACTGAGCCATAACAAATGAGAAGCTATCCAATGAAAGATAATTTCTGTAATAGAATTGGGGATGTTCATCTACAGTTCTGAGCTTGGTGTTTTTCGTGCTCCTATTGTAATGCAGTCTTTCGGCTTCTAGAGATGGGAGGTCGTCTCTGGTCTCTCTTATGTGGTGCTTCGGTCACCTTTCTTCCGTCATTTGGTGGTGTTCTCCTGCATTGAAGATGGTAGAATCTTTGGACTCCTTTTACCTTAATCTCTAAGCATATGTTTGCTTATTCTCTGGCTTGTCTAGTTTTGGTAAATGTTGGTGGAAATTTTGCCACTTGACTAATTGGGGTTGTTTTTGGTCTTATTATAGTAAATATATTTCTGAATAGGGGTCTTTGGACGATTTTGAGGAATTCAGGGGTGCATTTTAGAGCAGTTATTTTCGGTCTTATTACAGTAGATAGATTGCTGAATATGGGTCTTGGAGGATTTTGAGGAATTTAGGGGTGCAATTTTAGCATTCTGGCATCTGATTTCATCAGTTCATTAGTGCACAAATAAGTGCAATGAGAAAGTAGAGCTAATTTCTCTCTCCACTTCCACTTTAGGTATCCTGCTACTTTCCATATTTAGCAATCAAGAATTAGAACACAAATACTTGGCAACGCAAAGTAGAGCCAATTTCTCCTCTCACATAAAGTATCCTGTTACTTTCCATATTTAACAGTCAAGAATTCTCTACACTTTCAGGGCTGTGGGAATTGTGGTTTATAGTTTCCACTTGTGGTCGGGCCCTTCCCCGTACCCTACGCATAGTGGAAGCTTTAGTGCACCGGGCTGCCCCTTTAGTCTCCACTCCACCTCTTCTTCGTTGAATTTTGACCAAGTTTAAGATGCTTTCTTTGAACACGTATGATGACATACAGTTCCTTAAGGGATACATACGGGTTGTTAATCCTCCTTTCTTCCATGATATTCTCTAACGTTCAAAAGGTGTTAGGTTTTGGTTTGCACGCAGCCTACTTGGGTCTTCTACTTACAAATTAGCAATCTATGTATAATTTGTGTCGGAGCAGCTTTCTTGATTTGGTTCCAGGTGTTGTGTGATACCATTCTTTCTAGTTGATCAATCTTAATGATGCTTTCCTTTGTTCTGTGTTTATATATTTTTTCAGGCTTTGATCTTGGCCAGTGTGGTATGTGGTTGATATTGTCTGGGATGTTATGATGTTAGAGTTTGGACTTCAATGAGATGGATGCTAGTATCTGCACTAGATACTTGTTTTGGGAATTTAGATTTTCTGGAGAAATTAAGTTCTGCATATTACTTTCTTTCATTTTCATGGTCGAATGCCTAGTCGAGCAACGGAGAGGAAGGAGCGTGGAATTTATTTGTTCTGGCAATGAGGGTGAGGAGTGACATTGAGCAGTAGTTATTTGGGTCAGCAAATCCATTTTGAAGTGGGCTACCTTGTGCTTTTATTCTGTCACTATGTTATTTTACCTTGATTTCCTTGGTTGCATCTGGTCCTGTATTCTTCCTAGGAAGATGTTATCCTGGTCATGGTTGGGCTGTTTGGAACACACGCAAGGAAATTATTTTGGGTGATGACTTGAAGGAGTTCAAAACTGTTTTCAATGGATTTCCAACATGTTTTGATTGGAATTTAATTTCACACATGCCAGAACACCGTTTTCCTTGTCTGGAGCGACTACATGGACTTTCTCTACATGAAATGAGGATTTTATATCTTCTTCTAGGTTGGTAAATACAGTTTGAAATTTTCTTTTTCGATAAATACATGTTAGATTTTTCATGCTCGACCTATCAAACTAGTTTGTGATATTGTTTCATGATATGATGATCAGTCTAGTAAGGGAACTGCCCAGAAACAGCTAAGATTTTCTGGTGCTATTGACCAAGTATTTCTCTATCTTCTCTATAGTTTAGTTCAGTTTGCACTTTTTGTTTATTAGTCAAATATCAAATTAAACAAAAACAACTCGATTTTGTTGCAATTTTTTCTTCCACGCCGCAGATGATGGTGTCATCGAAATATTGAATAATATTCAAAAGAGCGGGTCTTGAGTTTGGTGTGGCTGAACCCTGAAATCTGAACTCTGAACCCTGAACCTAGAAAATATATCAACAACTTCGCTTCAGCTTCAACACTTTTCTTCACTTAAGTGCTTTCCAGCCTAGGTGCTTAAAAGCTAACTTAAAACTCCCTAATCCCTGCTGGCCGTTATTCTTTTCTTTTTGTCTGATCTTTCTTATCTAGCAATTATATTATGGCATGTGGTTTTGCTATCTTCTTTTTTGCTTACTTCCCAGCTTTGCGCGATCGGGGGCAGGGTTTCCTCATCAGGAAATGCGAAGGGCATCTTGCCTGATAGTAACCAATTCAAGGAAATGAAATTAAGATAGGAAACCTCCCTATTTTTAGACAGACAAATAGGGGTGTTGGATTTGTGTGCTTGAAAGAAATCTCAAAAAAGGTCTGCCAGGATGTAGGTTTAGGTTTCCACTAGCTACTGACAAAATTTTTTGGGGGTGCTGTGGTTTGTAGGTCTTGGGAAGTCTTGGGTGTTCTAACTGTGATAGTAGAATTTCTCAGTTGATTTTAGGACCCCATAGTAGAATCCGTCATTAACATATTGATGATATCATGTGTGGTGTTGGTACGTCCCAAGTACAGCCATTTTAACTGCACCTGTTTATGTGCAGTTGTTCTCCTTAAGTATGAGAATGTTGTAGTTCGTGTCGTCAAGAGACCCTGATTTGTCAATTTTCACGAGTTGTTTCCCGGCTCATATACTTGTATCTCCTCTCAATTCAAGTGTTATGAGGATTCTCATGAAAATTTATGCATTTTGAAGCACAGTAAGCGGCTCTATACTCTGGCCAAGTTGTTCCCATAAATTCTGGTATGCTATCAGTGTTCTTTGTGTTTTTTCATGCTTTAAGTATAAATTCTGGTATGCTATCAGTGTTCTTTGAGTTTTTTCATGCTTTAAGTAACATAAGTGGACTGTTGTCTTATCAAAAGTCCTCATTGGAAAAGAGATCTTGAATATATTTTTTAAAAGAAAATCTCTACTCATCAACAAAAATTAAGTCCGTCTTTTGAAGTTGTAGGTTTCACCTACTTCAATCTCTTTGTCGACCATCCCTTGATGTTTTTAATTTAATGAATACAATCGTCACACATCTTTTCTGCCAGCTTGCTAGTCCTTAGACTTAAATATTTCTCGTCCATTTACCGTGTTTAGCTTCTGTGTTTTACGTGCTTTCTTGGTCTGTACTACTTTTCTAGTTAGGTTGCTTTGGGAAGTGGTCAGTGTTGTGTATTGTTATGTATTCTTTTTTGTGCTCTCTTTACGCTGACCACACAGGAGCATGAGGGACATTGTTTGACTTCATTGGTTCCTGTACCTGCGTTCAACAAGTCATGGCGCACAGAATTGAGGAATGTCTTGCTCTCCTTCTATTCTATGCATTGCTTATGCTGGTCTGGGCATTAACTTCCTAGGTTATATGGTTCTTTTTCTTTGATCAATTTTATAGTCAATAAGTTACTTGTTGTCGAGTGTGTGTATGTCCTAGATTTTATTAGGAGGAAGTTATCCCCTTTGATCCGAGAGTTCCTTGGTAATTCCAATATTCCATGGTCTTCTATGTTTGTCCCGGGATTATTGTTATAGATGCATTTTGTTTTCTTTGTTGCTCAATTGTTATGGTTATGGCATACTTGGTGCAATGTTTTTATGTGTGACCCTTGTAACTCTGCCTGTCAAGGCAGCCGGTCCCAAGCCCGGGAAAATGAGGAGGGCAAGTATCACCCATGAGGAGGTCTTCTATGTTTGCACCAAAAAATAATTTACGGAATCTATTTATTTGCATCACTCAATAATCATAAAAGTGCGGTATTGGTCAACTTTTCCTGTGTGTGGCCCTTGCCAGTCTCGTTATATAGATACTGTTGAAGTGTACCACTGTATGAAGTCCTTGGTCAAATCCTGATTCCTTTTGATTTTTATGATCATCTATGCTTAATTTTTGCTGATTAGCTATACTGGATGTTGTCAACTCTGGAAACAAAATGCATCATGACGTTCTTTTTTCTGGGTGTTATTGTCCCAGATGGAATTCTTGGGAACTCTTCACCTTCGGCCAACTTATGAGTTATTCTTACTTGTTCGGAGAAGTTGGTTGAGTTCTTTCCCTGGAAACATATGTGGGAAACTTGGAGTAGAATATTAGATACTTGGAGGATAGCTAAAGGAGGTTGGTGAAATAACTGTGCATCTGGATTTTCAATCTTCAATTCAGGTTAGGTACTTGTTTTTCCGCTGCGCTTGGTTTTTTATGTGCATTAGTGGAGTTCCTTGCGATTGTTATGGTGTTGAAAATTGGACTTCAATGAAATGGAATTAAGTACCGACCTATTTTGAAGGGGTTTCTTGGTGGGGAATTCAGTTTTGAGTAGTTAGTTTTGCCTTTTTCAGAATGAGCAGGGCCTGATTAACCTGGTTGTAGGTATTATCTGTACCATTGTGCAACGGCTGTTGGGTCTAAGTTTTTGTGCTACAGTTGTTGGGTCTTAAGATTTGTTAGTTGAAATCCTCTGTTTGTTTCCGTCAAATCTTCTTTCCTTGATTTCCTTTTGTTTCCGGTTCGTATACATTTTTCTAGGTGCATTCTTGACATGGTTAGGAAGCTAGATTACACAAATTGAAGCAGGTTTCTACTGTCACTGCATGTTCCCATTTGTTATGTCCTCGAAAATTGCGGGCAATAGTGTCTGCCTCAACTTTATTGTGTTTGCTTCTAGCAGTAGGTCTTCTCGAGTGGAGTTGTGTTCAGTGCTTTTTGGACGGTTACGATGTATTCTAAAGTAGATTGTTAAAAGGATGTGAGGAACTTTTTTCTTTCTCCTTTGTCATACTAAAATCTTCCTTTTCTGATTAGAAGTACCAAGCCATTCTATTTGGTACAGATTGTAGTCGTTCATCAGGCCTGACATGTCTGCGGCAGGGGAATCCAACTGAAAAAGGTCCGACATTTTCCATTTTTTTGCTCTCATGATAACCCTGGTGTAGTATTATGATAAGCATGTTGAGATCGTGTTGTGAGGAGCATAAAGTCAGTTTTCCAGTTGTTTTAAGTATTGAGATGTGTGATTTATGTGCATAATCCTTGTGAAATAGGAAGTACATGAATCATTATCCTTGGAAAGGTTATGGAGTGCTTTGGTTCTTTGTTTGATGTTCAGTTCCACATTGGCTGGTTCTTTCGACACTGTTTTCACTTCAACTTGCAGTTCTTAAAAAAAAAGGCACTCATTTCTAGCTCGCTCTTGGTTATCCTACAATAATGAGGGGCGAGAACTGTAAATCCAATCTCCCGTTTAATATGAAATCTTTGAATGCGGATGTGATGGCTCTGTGGATATTGAGAGAATGCTCTGATTTCTGGTCAATAATGGGAAAACGAGTTCGCTTCTCGTAGATGAAGTTTTGAGCTAACAAGGTGGTGCTGAGCTAACAAGGTGGTGGTGCATGAGATACCAACTTTTGTCATTTGCTGCGAGGTCCCTCTTATTTTGGGTTTTATGTTGTAATTTTTGCTGAGTGAGATATCCTGGTTTTAAGCATGAAAGGCTACGTTTACAAGAATCATTGTCCCATACTGAGGCATTCCAATCATTATTATTATTATTATTATTCAGTTTTCATCTAGGAGGTCCAGAAATTTTTTTTGGAATGATTTTAACTCTGCACTGGTTCTGTTATTATTTTGCCGTTCTTATCCATTCAACTAACTGGCTGGTAGAATTTCATCTTATTGCCTTTTTTCTCCTTAGGGTGTGTTTGGTATAGGGACATGACTTCCAAGAAAATGTTTTTGATGTAGAAGTCATTTCTAGTGTTTGGTACGATGAAAGGTCATTTTATATGGATAACATTTTCCATCAAAAAAGGAGGAAACTGACATAATTGGGGCCTTATCTGTTTTGGGAAGCGTCTTACTGAGCAGCTCATATCCAATTTGACGGTTTCCCTGTTTCACAATTTAAGGTATCTTGCTTGAGATGTATTCTACCTTTAGTTGGCAGGTGTAGTGTTTGATTTGGATTCACTTGCCTTCCTCAATTCCTTCTTTTTTCTGTGTTTTGTGATCACTCTTTTCTACCTTCGAAGAAATGTAAAAGTTATCTCTATAGAGCTCTTCTGTCTTATCCTCAAGTCCTGCTTCAAGTCTTCTGTTGGTACATGCATCATATGTTTTTGCAGGCACAAAGACACAATTCTATTCGGAAGTATGTTTCATTTATTTGGCATTATAGTGATGCATTGGTTATATGGACATATTTTTAGTGAATTAGCATTTTGGTAGGATCCTTTAATTTATATGTCATAGGAAATAAAGGTAGTTTTGGTATTTGGCTCTTGCTGATGCTCTGCAGTTATGGTATGTGCTGGAAATGCCATTATGTTTTAAGAATTCTCGTCTGCCTTTTTATAGTTCATCTATTTGGCCTTTTGTGGGAAGACTTCAAATTGATTTTATTTGTGCATCAAGGATGTAGATTAGATATTTGCGAACATTTTGTATTGTTCAGTGTAGAGAACTATAGGATCCATATGGAGGATGAAGATGAGAATATGTGTTCAGGTTGTGGGAGTTTTTTGAGTTTTCTTGGTTGACAGGTCCTGCAATGTTGGGCTTGATCATGTTTTTGGTTCTTTTTTGAAGTTTCATCATGGATGGGGCATTTATCTGACCTCTTTGTGAATTTGGAAAATTCTATTGTGGCTGTGGACTTGATTCCCTATCTTACCTTTTTCATGTACCAATATCGTTTTGTCACTAAGATCAACGCCTAGATCAACATCTTTATCAACACGGCAATTGATTTGCCAGTTTTTGGTTTCACTGTTTTTTTGTAGGTGCGACTATGGGTACGCGGAAAAACGTTTGGTTGCTGCACAAATTATACTGTGATATTCTTAGCGGTGTTAGAACGGACGGTGCAAGCCGTTATTTGTTATAACACCAAATAAAGAGGTCTGCGTGCCAATATTCACTATGGAAGGGATGATCCATAACAAATGAGAAGCAATCTGACTTCACTCACTTTTTAAGGAGACCATTTCTGTAATAGCACTGGAGATGTTCATCTCCAGTTCTGAGCTTGGTGTTTTTCGTGCTCCCATTGTAATGTAGTCTTGCCGGCTTCTAGAAAAAGCAGGTTGTCTCTGGTCTCTTATACATGATTCTTGGGTCACCATTTGTTCTTTCATTCGGTGTTATTCTACGGCGGTGCAGATGATAGAATCTTTGGACTCTTACTATATTAGTCTCTAAGCATATGTTTGCGTATTCTTTGGCTTGTCTAGACTTGGTAAATATTGGTGGAGTTTTTGCGACTTGGCTAATTGGTGTTATTTTCAATCTTGTTACAGTAGATATATTGCTGAATATGCGCCTTAGGAGGGTTTTGAAGAATTTAAGGGTGCAATTTTAGAGTAATCCTGCATCTGATTTGGCAGTTCATTAGAACACAAATACTTGCAATGGAAAGTAGAGCTAATTTCTCTCTCCTCTTTCACGTAAGGTATCCTGTTACTTCCCAGTTCCCATATTTAGCAATCAATCAAGAATGAAATAATTCTCTTGACACTTTCAGGGGTGTGGCTGTGGCTAACGTGCTATCAGCTTTTAACTGTGGTTTATAGTCTCCATCCCACCTTTTCTTCTTTGAAGTCTGGCTAGGTTTATTGTCTCCATCCCACCTTTTCTTCTACTTACAAATCAGCAATCTATGTGCTTTGACTTCTTTTTAGATTCACGTTCTTTTGTGCTTGTCATCATTTTTCCAACTAGTTGCTTTATGTATAGGTTGTGTGTGGAGCAGCTTTCTTCATTTGGTTCCCGGTGTTGTGTGATGCCATTTTTTCTAGTTTATCAATCTTGATGTTGCTTCCCTTTGTGCTGTATCTATCGATTTTTTCAGGCTTTTATCTTGGGCAGTGTGGTAGGTATTGTCTGGACTGTTAATCTGTTATGTTGTTATTGGACTTCAATGAGATGGATGCTAGTATTTGTACTTGCCTTTTCATGGTCGAATGCCTGGTCAAGCTACGGAGAGACAGGAGCTTGGAATTTATTTGTTCTGGCAATGGGGGTGAGAAATGAGATAGAGCAACACTTATTTTTGGGCATTCAGGGTTCACGGACCGACCGTAGGACCCTGTTCGAGAAGTTGGGTCGGCAAATCCATTTTGAAGTTGGTTACCAGTTACTTTGTGCTTTTATTTTGTCACTATGTTATTTTACCTTGATTTCCTTGGTTGCATCTAGTCCTGTATTTTTCCTAGGTAGGTGTTATCCCGGTCATGGTTGGGCTATTTGGATTACACGAAAGGACTTTTTTTGGGTGATGACTTGAAGGAGTTCAAAGCTGTTTTCAGTGGTTTTACACACATGCCTGAACACCTTTTTCCTTGTACGGAGCGACTACATGGACTTTGTCTGAGTCTAGTAAGGGAACTGCTCGGAAACAAATTTTTCTGGTGCTGTTAACCATGGCATCTTCCCATTGCACGGAAAAAAAATTCATGGACTTTGGCTTACATGAAATGAGGGCTTTGTATCTTCTGGGTTGGTAAATACAGTTTGAAGCTTTTCTTTTTCAATAAATACATGTTAGATTTTTCATGCTAGACTTATCAAAATGAATACTCCGTCAAATTTCTGTCTAACTAGTCTGAGTCTAGTAAGGGAACTGCTCGGAAACAAATTTTTCTGGTGCTGTTAACCATGGCATCTTCCCATTGCACGGAAAAAAAATTCAGGATGATGGCTTTTTAAAGACGAGTTGTACGGGGAGAGGGCGATTATAAAGGAGTCTCGACCTACAAGGAGAGGAAGGCTCTCGAAACCAAACATGTTAGCGGAGAATCCCCTGGTAGGGCTTTCCCTTTCCTGCGTCTTCATCCATGTCGTTTTCTATGTTCATTGTAGTGGCTTTTGTAGCAGCCTTTACTATAGTTTAGTTCAGTTTGAAATTTTGTTGAATAATATCGAAATTAGACAATCTCCATTTTGTTTTAATTTTTTCTTCAACACTGCAGATAATATCACCATCACCATCACCATCACCATCATTGTCGCCACTAGAAACAACTTGTATAAACCATCTCCATCGTCACTAGCGAATATAAATGATTTTATTTTATTAAATTTATATTTTTTAAATATTTAATTATTTTATTTGAATTGTATATTTATTATGTTTAGAAGTAAAAATTAATTAGACACATTTCGGATGTTGGAAAACAGACGGTCTTAATCATTCAGTGTTCAGATCTAGAGTGAACATCTTAATCATTCAGATATGCATTTAAAGTAATACGTCTTAATTTTAATGAAAACAAAAGAGGGTTTAAGTTTGTGTGTTGCTTCAAACATTGATGAATCTTTAAATATAAATTACCTTTTCTTTTTATGACTAAAAAGAAAGGGGAAAAAATCAGTAATAGCAATTTTTTATTACTACACTAGGTATGCTTTTTTTTTTTTTGTAACTGAGCAATCTCTGAGAGCCAGTGGCAACAGCTTCAAATCAGTAAATAATGAGCGGCCCTTTCCTTTGAATTGACGATATAGTAATCCGTGTTGCTTTTGTATTATTTTTTATTTTTAACCTTCTTTGTCCCACTTAAATACCTTATCTACTTAGATACTACATAAATGCACTATAAAAGCACAATTGTTGAAAGTATTAAAGAAATATTGAGAATTTTGTAGTCAAAAGAAATAACTATTGGATTCTCTAAATAGTAATAGTGTCACATCAGATTGGATTGTGGCAATGTTTAAATTTTGCTTAACCACATTCTGTATTAATGCTACGTATTTCTCCTAGAGAGATTGACCCTTAAATCTGCCTATATTTCAAGCATACTAAGAATTGCAGCCGAAGTTTGCTAAAGAGTGCCACTTTGTTGTTTCATCTAAATGTATAGACGATTTTGAAATGGCCTGTCGATCGGGTGGAGGTAGAAACGGGTCGTGAACTTCTTTTTTTCCGAGAAAAAGTAATGACGATATTTGAGGAATAAGCATTGGCTAATTTTGTGCCAGTAGGCACGGTAATACAGAGAATGCAAACGTTTATCCAGAATGGTTTTTGTTTTTTTCAATAAAAGGTAATGCATCCACAATTTGAAAAAAGGATGGCCATAAAACATCCAAGTTGATACAAAGCACAAGGAAATATAGGAGAGGTAGTTTGAAGAAGCAGCAACTTTCAGGAAGAGAACACAAGCTTTAGAAAAGTAGAATTTACTTCAAAAAGTTCAGTACATGTGTTGTGCTTTCTGATATCAATTGTTGAGCTCTGATACCAATTGTTGCGGAAATATCGTGGGTTAACTAGCACACAATCAACACACAAAGAAAATAGAGAAGAAAAATAACACAAGGATTTAACGAAGTTCGGCCAGGTCTAATCCTCCAAGAAAAAGCAAAGAGAGTTTTCCACTATGAAAGAAGAGAAGTGTACAATGCTCTTAGAATCTTCAACTACAACCCTGTATATAGATCCCAAGTAGTTTCAAACCTATAAGGAAAAAGTTCTCCCAATCCTATAAGGACTATACTTTCCTTTCCCAAATCCATTATGACAAAGGGTTTCCTAAACCAATAGGGATTATGAGCTTCCTAAAATATACAAGGGAAAAATTCAAGACATAATTAACAAATCTTCCCCTTGGCTTGAATTCTTTTCATCAATGCGGACTACCGCTCCGTGGGAATTCCAACTTTGGAGAAAATGAAGGAAAGTCAACTCAAGGGAGGGACAAACTCCCATGGGTTGATGAATCCTTAACTTTTCGAAGATTCCTTCATCAGTGGTTGTGAATGACTGATTTTTTTCAATATTTTTGATTCGAAGATTCCTTCATCAGTGGTTGTGAATAACTGATTTTTTTCAATATTTTTGACCTTGGTTTCATAGGAGCAAGTTAGAAAGATTGATAAATAGAACCATCTGATTTAATTCGTTCTCAATAGCCACGAGATGATCATCTTAGGGTGACTTCTGCTCCGAAACGGACTGTTCCAAATGTTCCTGGAAATTCTTGCTCTCATTGGACCATTTGTATCTATATGCATCAGGATCCCGATTCATGAATCTCTCGGTTCGAGAAATCAAAACAAGAATTCAAAAAAGAATCAATCTGATTCAGGTCATAATCTTTATGGGATTCCCAAAATTATTAATAGAAAGTCGACCACGCGGAATCAAAGAATTGCAAATGACCTTACAAAACAAATTTAATTCTTCTTTGAACAGTAAAGAGAGAAACCAATAAAAAAAGGGTCTGGCCCTCCTCAGTATCACCTAGTAAGAGGCCGTTGATTGGAATAGAGAATTTAGGAAGAATTAGGTTCGAATAAATTTCCTAGGATCCTCTTCCTTTCGAGGTCCATGAAGATCCCACCAGAGCGCCCTCTACTTCTAATAGACCATGAACTAGATCAGAATCATTCTCAACGAATCCATAAGAAGTGATCCCATTTTTTTCATCGGGTCCGGATAAAGACCAAAGATCATGAGCGACTGATCTGGCAGAACAACTCAAAAGATAAAGAAGTATCGTTAATCTCTTCACAATACTTGAATTCTCGGTGTAGATGCTACATAGTTGGTTCTCATCCTTCAGAGACTACGAGTGTAATAAGAGCATCCGTCGACAAAAGGATCAGTCCTATTACGCACTCGGGCCAATCTACTACACGCTAATAATGGTCTTTTGGATTTCATCTTCTACAAAAATAGCAAGTGGTTGGCTGTTCGATCGAGTCCATCCCTTGAAGTCATACCCTCCCAGTATGTGTGTCTTGCCGATTGACAGAAATGCCAGCCGGAATTCGAGAACGGTCCATCCCACAATAATGGATATCTCCTACCGCTACCTACAAGTGGATCGATTTAGTCACTAAGTCTGGATCACTAACTAATACTAATCTAATATAATAGTCTAATATATCTAATATAATAGAAAAGAACTGTCTTTTCTGTACACTTTCCCCGGTTTTGTTGCTACCGCGGGCTTTACCCAATCGATCGAATTAGATAGATATCCCTTCAACATAGGTCATCGAAAGGATCTCGAAAACCCATCAAAGTACGAAAGCCAGGATCTTTCAGCAAATGAATTCCTATTCAAAGAGTGCATAACCGCATGGATAAGCTCACACTAACCCGTTAATTTAGGATCCAAATTCAAGATTTTCCTTGGGAGGTATTGGGAAGGATTTGGAATGGAATAATATCTATTCATACAGAAGAAAAGGTTCTTTATTGATTCAAACACTGTACCTATGGGATAGGGATCGAGGAAGGGAAAAAACCAAAGATTTCACATGGTTAGCCATCATCCTACTGCAATAGTTCTTGCTAAGAAGAATGCCCATGTTGTGGCAATTCCACCCAGAAGGTAATGGGTTACTCCTACAGCACGTCCTTATATAACGCTCAAGGCTCTCGGCTGAGTAGCAGGAGCAACTTTTAATTTATTATGAGCCCAAACGATGGATTCAATAAGTTCTTGCCAACAACCACGTCCGCTGAATAGAAACATTAAACTAAAATCCCAGACAAAATGAGCACCTAGGAAAAAAAGGCCAGTACTTTAGATCAGGGTAGTGCTTCTCGGGGTTGTTATGATTGTGGGGTGGTTGGTCACTTTTCTAGAGAGTGTCCTCGATGTGGGATGATCGAGCCTTAAGCATCGACTGCTCAGCTAGGTACAACAAGTGGTCGTGTGGGTACTCAGTTCAGAGGTGTACGCAAACAGTTATATGCCTTTCTTGGTAGGCTAGAGGTGGAAGCTCTAGGTGCCATCACTATAGGTACGATCTTTGTTATCATCAACTAGTTTTGTATTATTTGCTTTTGGGGGTTTGCATATTCTTATATATATATTGCCCTCAGCCCTCGAAAGGGCTCACTGAGTATTACACACACCAATCAAGTCTAGGCAATGCCTAAACTTATTAGTCGGGACTGCCTAGATAATCACATCTGCCAGATTATCATATGTCGGCATCTTCTTCACATCAACAATCCCTTTGCAGCCTACTACCTTTTGTCCCTTTAGCAATGAATCAAACTTTCATGTTCGATTCTTGTGAAGTGACTCAATCTCTTTACCCATAGCACCAATCTATCGATCTCCCGTGGAACCATAAATAGCTTCTTTATAGCTATTAGGCTCAAACACGTCAATGGTCTCTGCAACTGACAAAGCAAATTCCACAAAATCTGCAAATCCAGAAAGATTTTCATCAACTACTTTTACAAACCTCTTTGGCCAGTTGATCACTCTCTTCTCTCTGCCTGTTGCAATGCTATACGATTGTTGTTGCATAGGTGCATCAACATTATCATCTTGATTAAGGTTTTGCACCTCCTCCTCTTCTGAACTACTAGGTTGAGCTAGTGGAGATTAAATTTCTTGCTCTATGCGGTCACTGACACCACGATCTATTTCTGCTATCGCCTTAATTCTCCTTTTGACTGTCCAGTGAGGCAGATTCATTGAATGTCACATCCCTACTAATAACTAACCCTGGAGTATTTTGATCTATGCACCACAGTCTGTAACCTTTCACTCTAGTTGCATACCCTAGAAATATGCATTTTTTTGCCCTCGGCTCAAGTTTTCTATCCCTCACATGAGCATAAGCAAGACAACCAAATATTCTCAAATTTGAATAATCAGCAGGCGAACTGGACCAAACCTCAAAAGGAGTTTTGAACTCAATAGCTGTGGATGGAGATCTATTGTTCAACTTTTTTGGTCCAGTAATTTGTTCTAAAGGGGGATTGAAGCATGAGTTTTGTTTTGAAGTCTCGAGTATTTCTCCTTGTAGGAGTTCACTCATGTGATTATTTTCTTGATGATCATTGGTGATTAGTGAATATATCAAGACTGGTCATAGTGTGATCATGTTTGGATTCGTATTTCAAGGTGTTCGTTACGTAGATGCTTTTGACCTTCTTCGGGATTTCAGCATCAGGGCAGTGAACATTTGGTTTGGACCTGATTCCTCATCTTCCTTCTAATTTAACAATATTCCATTCTATTTTTTTGAGCGGATGTTATTTTTGTTTTGATGCTTCGGGTCTTTGATCCCAAGAGTTGTCCTAGTCCTACACAGACATAATATTGTTCTAGGATAAGGGTGTCAGCCGATACTCCCTGTGGTCTCATTACGTCCGATTATTTCACAAGTAGGACTAGGGCTTGCCCGGACTTTGGATTTATTATCTGAGCATGCTCAAGTGCTTGCATTCTCTGCAACTTATATGTTAAGATGGCTCCTTCGTTTGTTGTTACATGGAAGCTTGGGCTGTTGTTGTTTCAAAGAGACTATAAATTCTTTTGATCCTGATTGTAGTATAGTTGCCTGCACTGTGAAGTAGTAATAATGTTCAACTGATCTGCTCTGATCTGTGAGGTGATACTACTTTGACCTTTTCCCTCCTTCGTCGGTTTTCTAGACATATTTGTCTGTGGAACAAGGATTGGATCGTCTAATTAATGAATCTGTGAACTGCATATCTAGTGTTCATTTCAGGTTATGTTATAGCTTGTTAACCCAATGTTGGATTCTATATGCAAATGAACATATGCTAGCACAGATTACATTGGATACTGGGGTCTGAGAGTTGTAATGTTATAGATCAACTTGGTTGCTACATCCGTCTCATCTTCACCTATCTTTACTTGTGATCTCTCGTTGCATGTATTTTCAGGTCACATGAAATCCATCTGGAGCTTTAGGTACTCCAGCTAGTAACTATTTGTTATCAGCTACATGTCCTGGTTCATATCCCGGTTCCCTTATGGTAGACCTTTCTAATGCATTTCTGGCTCCAAGTTTTTGTCAATTAGCACCCGTGCATCTTAGCATTGTGGATGGTGAGGCTAGTTTTATCAGTACCCTCCTCATGGCAATGCTTCTATCTTTGCTAGACAATTGCTTGGCTCTTCCAGCAAGAGAATTTCTCGGTACTCTTTTCAGTCTCATTATACTGTTGGTTGTACCACTGTATGAAGGTCCTTGGCCAAATCCTGATTCTTTTTGACTTTGATGATCATCTAGGCCTAATTTTCGCTGATCAGTTATGCTGGTTGTGTTCAACTCTGGATCAAAATGCATCACCTTGGTTCTTTTTTTTCTCGGTGTTATCCAATTAGATGGAATTCCTGGTCACTTTTCACCTTTGGCTAACTTTATAGGTTATTACGACTTGTCCCTGGACACAGTTGTGGGAAAGTTTGGAGGTAGAATATTAGATTCTTGGAGGATAGTTAAAGGAGGTTGGTGAAATAACTGTGCATCTGGATTTTCAATCTTCAATTCATGTAAGATAATTGTTTCCTGTCGGGCCTGTTTTTTTCTTTGTGCATTAGTGGAGTTTCTTGCAATTGTTATGGTGTTGAAAATTGAACACCAATGGAATGTTGTGTGTGCGAACTGATACGGGAGTGAGTTTCTTGGTGCAAAATTCAGTTTTGAGTAGTTAGTTTTGCCTTCTTCAAAATGAACAGGGCCTGAATAAACTGGTTGGAGGTGTTATCAGTATTATTGAGCAATATTTGTCGGGTTTAAGATTCATTATTGAACATTTCTGTTGATTTCCGTCAAATCTTCTTTTCCTCGGTTTCCTTGGTGCTTTCTGGTTCGTATATATATTTTTAGGTGCATTCTTGCCATGGTTGGGAAGCTGGTTTACATAAAATAATTTGAAGTTGTTTTCTGCAATTGCTGCATGTTTTCATTTGCTATGTCCTCGCAAGTTGCTGGGAATAGTGTCTGCCTTAACTTTATTGTGGTTTCTTCTGGCAGTAGGTGTATTTTGGCTGCTAAGAAAGCCTTCACTTTTCTTGAGAGGAGTTGTGCAGTGCTTTTTGGTTTAGGTTACAATGTGTTTTGAGTATATCGTTACAAGGTTGTACATTCAGCCTCTCTGACAAGTTTTGAATTCAGTTGCTTCAGGGAATATAGTTTCTAAGCAGGAATCTTTTGGTATATGGATCTTGCTAATGCTGCATGTATGGTGTGATTAAGTGGCTAGGGAATCTCATCATGTCATCTTATTCAGATGTGCTGGAAATGCTATTATTTTTGAGAATTTTTCTCTGCCTTCCTGTTCATAGTGATGATTTGTCCTTTTATGGGGCTTCAAATTGAATTCTTTTTTGTGCATTATGGGATGTAGATTAGATATTTGAAAACATTTTTGATTTTTCAGTGTGGAGAACTATAGTTCCATGTGGGGGACTAAATGAGAATATGCGTTAAGGTTCTGGGAGCTTTTTGAGTTTTCTTGGTTGACAGATCCTGCTGTGTTGGCTTGATCATGTTTTTAGTTTTTTTTTTAGGTTTCTTCATATGACCTCTTATTGTGATTTTGGAAAATTTTATTTGCGGCTGTGGACTTGATTCCCTGTCTTACCTTTGACACTGGATTTACCTTGCCTGTTTCTGGGTATGCAGATAAGATAAATATTTGGTTGTTGCAAACTATACTGTGATATTCTTTAAAAAAAATTAGAACAAGTTGGATTAGTGTATCTTTTTGGTGTTCGTGTGTGGGAAAAATTAGTACGTCTACTCATATTGGTGTCCTTTGGCTGAAGATATTTGATATTTTCCCTGCAACTTGAAGCTTCCTTGAGACTGCTTGTAACATGAAGGTTCTCAACTGGCATTGTTCTATGTTTATCTAGTGTCTTGTGCTGTTATATTCATCCACAGCCTTATGTTCTTATCTCTACCAGAGACAGCCTTCTTTTAGGGGGACGATGTAAGGCTAATCTAATAATGTTATGTGGTGCTCTGGTACGTGTTATATTGTTCATTCTGCTTCTATACTTGTTTTGTTTGTTACGCCACCAAAGATGGGGGTCTGCCTCCAATATCCGCTGCTATAGGAGGACTGAGCCATAACAAATGAGAAGCTATCCAATGAAAGATAATTTCTGTAACATAATTGGGGATGTTCATCTACAGTTCTGAGCTTGGTGTTTTTCGTGCTCCTATTGTAATGCAGTCTTTCGGCTTCTAGAGATGGGAGGTCGTCTCTGGTCTCTCTTATGTGGTGCTTCGGTCACCTTTCTTCCGTCATTTGGTGGTGTTCTCCTGCATTGAAGATGGTAGAATCTTTGGACTCCTTTTACCTTAATCTCTAAGCATATGTTTGCTTATTCTCTGGCTTGTCTAGTTTTGGTAAATGTTGGTGGAAATTTTGCCACTTGACTAATTGGGGTTGTTTTTGGTCTTATTATAGTAAATATATTTCTTAATAGGGGTCTTTGGACGATTTTGAGGAATTCAGGGGTGCATTTTAGAGCAGTTATTTTCGGTCTTATTACAGTAGATAGATTGCTGAATATGGGTCTTGGAGGATTTTGAGGAATTTAGGGGTGCAATTTTAGCATTCCGGCTTTTTAGTTTTTGTTCTGCATTTATCTATTTTTTCCGGCTTTGATCTTGGGCAGTGTGTTGTGTGGTTGGTATTGTCTGGGCTGTTATGTTGTTAGAATTTGGATTTCAATGAGATGGATGCTAGTATTTACACTGGGGTACATGTTTTGGGAATTTTGATTTTCTGGAGAAGTTAAAGTTTTGCATATTACTTTATTGCCTTTTCATGGTCGAATGCCTAGTCAAGCAATGGAGAGGCAGGAGCTTGTAATTTATTTGTTTTGGCAATGGGGGTGAGGAGTGACATTGAGCAATAGTTATTTGGGTTGGCAAATTCATTTTGAAGTGGCTACCTTGTGCTTTTATTGTGTCACTATGTTATTTTACCTTGATTTTCCTTGGTTGCATCCAGTCCTGTATTCTTCCTAGGAAGATGTTATCCCGGTTGGGTTGTTTGGATTACATGCAAGGACTTTTTTTGGGTGATGACTTGAAGGAGTTCAATGTTGTTTCAAGTGGATTTCCAACATGTTCTGATTGAAATTTAATTTTACACATGCCAGAACACCGTTTTCCTTGTCTGTAGTGACTACATGGACTTTGTCTACATGAAATGAGGGCTTTATATCTTCTAGGTTGGTAATAGAGTTTGAATTTTTCTTTTTCGATAAATACATGTTAGATTTTTCATGCTCGACTTATCAAATTAGTTTGTGATATTGTTTCATGATATGATGAGCAGTCTGGTAAGGGAACTGCCCAGGAACAGATAAATATTTTCTGGTGCAATTAACCACGAGTCAGCTTACTTCTTACCTATCAGTCCCATTCTTAGACGGTGTTTGGATTGGCTTTAAGAACTGGCCACACGCGTAGAAGCACTTTTTAGTTTGGTTCACGACCACTGCTTTATAGCTGCTAAAGCTATTTGGGTTTGACCAAGTATTTCTCTATATTCTCTATAGTTTTTTGTTGATAATATCAAAACTAAACAGAAACATCTCGATTTTGTTCCAATTTTTTCTTCAACACCGCAGATGATGATGTTCAGAGGCGGAGCCAGGATTTCCACGAAGGGGGTTCAAAATCTGATAAAAATAAATATATAAACTAGCCGAAGGGGATTTAACATCTACTATATATACATAAAAAAATAATTTTAACTATATAAAAATAGTATAATTTTCCACCGAAAGGGGTTCGGATGAACCCCTTAGCCAAAGGTTGGCTCCGCCCTTGATGATGTCCTCGAAATATTGAATAATTTGGAAGAGCAGGGCATTAGTTTGGTGCGGTAGCACCCATCACCCTGCACCCTGCACCCTGCGCCCTGCACCCATCACCCATCACCCAGCACCCTGCATGTTGCACGCTGCACGCTGAACCCTGAACCTAAACCTTGATGTATAATGTTGACAATTTTAAGGATATACTTTATTTTAACAAAAAAAGTGCATTGTAGAAAGAGAGACCTTATTTTCTTTTTCAAAATTTCCTTATTTATCTAATATATCAGCAACTTCGCTTCAGCCTAGGTGCGTAAAAGCTACTTAAAACTCACTAATCCATGCTGGCTGTTATTCTTTTCTTTTTGTCTGATCTTTCTTATCTAGCAATTACTTCCTAGCTTCGCATGATCGGTGGTAGGGTTTCCTCATCAGGAAAATGCGTAGGGCATCTTGCCTGATAGTAACCAATTCAAGGAAATGAAATTAAGATAGGAAACCTCCCTATTTTTGGACGGACAAATAGGGGAGTTGGATTTGTGTGCTTGAAAGAGATTTCAAAAAAGTCTGCCAGGAATGTAGGTTTCAACTAGCTACTGATTAAAATTGTAGGAGTGTTGTGGTTTGTATGTCTTGGGAAGTCTTGGGTGTTCTAATTGTGATAATAGAATTTGTCAGTTAAGGACCCCATAGTAGAATCTGTCATTAACGTATTGATGATTTCATGTGTGGTGTTAGTATGTCCCAAGTACGGCCATTCTTACTGCACCTGTTTATGTGTAGTTGTTCGCCTTAAGTATGAAAATGTTGTAGTTCGTGTCATCAAGAGACCCTGATTTGTCAATTTTCACGAGTTGTTTCCCTGCTCATATACTTGTCTCTCCTCTCAATTCAAGTGTTATGAGGATTCTCATGGAAATTTCTGCATGTTGAAGCACAGTAAGCAGCTCTGGCCAAGTTGTTCCGTAAATTCTAGTATGCTAGCATCTTTTTGAGCTCGAGCATGCTTCACTATCAATTCAAGTGTTATGGGAATTCTCGTGAAAGTTTCTGCATGTTAAATAACAGCAAGCAGCTCTGGCCAAGTTGTTTCCATAAATTCTGGTATGCTAGCAGTGTTCTTTTTGAGTTTTTGCATGCTTTAAGTAACATAAGTGGAAAGTCTTATCAAAAGTCCTCGTTGGAAAGAAATCTTGAATATATTTTTTAAAATAAAATCTCTACTCATCAAAAAAAAATTAGTCCATCTTTTTGAAGTTGTAGGTTTCACCTACTTCAATCTCTTTGTCGACCATCCCTTGATGTTTTTAATTTAATGAATACAATTGTCACACCTTTTCTGCCAGCTTGCTAGTGCTTAGACTTTAATATTTCTCATCCATTTACTGAGTTTAGCTTCTGTTTTTTATGTTCTTTCTTGGTCTGTACTACTTTTCTAGTTAAGTTGCTTTGGGAAGTGGTTAGTGTTGCGTATTGTTATGTATTCTTTTTGTGTGCTCTCTTTACGCTTACCGCATAGGAGCATGAGGCACATTTTTTTACTTCATTGGTTCTTGTACCTGCGTTCAACAAGTCATGGCTCACAGGATTGGGGAATGTCTTTCTCTCCTTCTGTTCTATATGTGTGTATTGTTTATGCTAAAGCAGGAAGAACTGGTCTGCACATTAACTTCCTGGGTTATATGGTTCTTTTTCTTAATCAATTTTATAGTCTACAAGTTACTTGTTGTCGAGTGTGAATATGTCCTAGATTTTATTCGAAGGAAGTTATCCCCTTTGATCCGAGAGTTTCTTGGTAATTCCAATATTTCATGGTCTTCTATGTTTATCCCTGGATTATTGGTACAGATGCATTTTGTTTTCTTTGTTGCTCAATAGTTATAGTTATGGCATACTAGGTGCAAAGGAAGAGGTCTTCTATGTTTGCACCAAAATATAGCTTGTGGAGTTCTATTTATTTGCATCGCTCAATAATCATAATAATGGGGTATTGGTCAACTTTTCCTATGTGGCCCTTATCAGTCTCGTTATATAGATATTGTTAATGTGTACCACTGCATGCAGTCCTTGGTAAAATCCTGATTCCTTTTGATTTTTATGATCATCTAGGCCTAATTTTTGTTGTTTAGCTATGCTGGATGTTGTCAACTCTGGAAACATTATGCATCACGTTGTTCTCTTTTCTGGGTGTTATTGTCCCAGATGGAATTCTTGGGGACTCTTCACCTTCGACCAACTTATGAGTTATTCTGACTTGTTCGGAGAAGTTAGTTGAGTTCCTTCCCTGGAAACAAATGTGGGAAAACTTGTTGGTAGAATATCAGATACTTGGATGATAGCTAAAGGATGTTGGTGAAATAACTGTGCATCTGGATTTTCAATCTTCAATTCAGGTTAGATACTTGTTTTTTCGCTGGGCCTTGGCTTTTTTTGTGCATTAGTGGAGTTTCTTGCGGTTGTTATGGTGTTGAAAATGAGACTCCAATGAAATGGAATTAAGTACCGACCTGTTTTGAAGTGAGTTTCTTGGTGGGGAATTAAGTTTTGAGCTGTTAGTTTTGCTTTCTTCAGATTGTGCAGGGCATGATTAACCTGGCAGTTACTTGAAGCTCTCTCTTTATTTCGTCAAATCTTCTTTCCTTGATTTCCTTTTGTTTTCCGTTTGTATACATCTTTCTAGGTGCATTCTTGTCATGGTTGGGAAGCTGGATTACACAAATTGAAGCAGTTTTCTACCGTCATTGCATGTTCCTATTTTCTATCTCCTCGCAAATTGCAGGCAATAGTGTCTGTCTAACCTTTATTGTGTTTGCTTCTGGCAGTAGGTGGGGGAAAATCCTATCCTCTTCTCGAGGGGAGTTGTTCAGTGCTTTTTGGATGGTTACGATGTATTCGTAAGTAGATTGTTAAAAGGATGTGGGGAACTTCTTTTTTTCTCCTTTGTCATACTAAAATCTTCCTTTTCTGATTAGAAGTACCAAGCCATTCTATTTGGTACAGATTGTAGTCCCTCATCAAGCCTGACAGTCTGCGGCAGGGGAATCCAACTGAAAAAGGTCAGACATTTTTCAGTTTTTTGCGCTCATGATAATCCTGGTGTAGTATTATGATAAGCATGTTGAGATCGTGTTGTGAGGAGCATAAAGTCAGAGTTTTCCAGTTGTTGATCTGTGTATGATTTATGCGCATAATCCTTGAGAAATAAGAAGTACGTGAATCAATGACCTTGGAAAGGTCATGGAGTGCCTTGGTTCTTTGTTTGATGTTCAGTTACACATTGGCTCTTTCGACATTGCTTAACTTCAACTTGCAGTTCTTAAAAAAATACTCTCATTTCTAGATGGCTCTTGGTTACCTACAATGAGGAGAGAGAAATGTAAATCCAATCTCCTGTTTGATATGAAATCTTTGAAGGCGGATGTAGTGCCCCGAACTTAAGATACGCGTGCAACTCGTAAACGTGAAGGAATCATTATGAACCAAGAAGATAAGGTTGTGAATAGATAATTATACAAAGGGATGCTTATACTAAGCCATTTGAAGTGATATACCAAGGTTATAGACCAAATGGAGACTTGGAACAAAAGTTCAAATTGAAGGATTCACTACGGTGGACTATTTCAAGCAAGCTAGTACAAGGTCTTACTTGTAATGGGTATATCTCTCAATATAAAATGATTTAGAGGTCCTATGAAGTACCAAATTAAAGGTATTTGAGTATAGTTTGCAACGCAACAAAACGCTGCCCAATCACTGCGGGACATGTGCATTTTACTACAGACACGCGCACTGCCCAATCATTGCGGGACATGTGGCAGCCTTAGGTAAGTCGGCCAAAAGTGGTGTATTTATATTGAAACTTTTGGATTTCGTCCCCCATACATATCAGAACATAAGAGACCTGCTTAACACTTGTTTTCTTCAGTTCTTCTTCATCTTAAGCCCTCCCTAGCCTAAGGTAAGTGAATTCCTTCAAGAATCAAGTGTATTTTTCATCGTAGGTGACGGAAACATAATTAGTCAAGTGTTTTCTTGAAGGAAAAGGTGTTGTTATTGAAGATAAAAAGAGTGCAGGGATTGTATTCTTATTGATAAAGGTATGGCTGCTGTTCTATCCCTATAAATATGACTCTAAGAGTTGTTTTAAGTATAGTTTACGGGTAGGACTCACGGTACGGTAAAAGGAAGCCGTGAGTCCATATTTTGCCCATTGTAACTAATATATTCGGTGAGGAGGGAGTATGTAGAGGGCTGTAATGGTTGTACTGTGTAATAAATGAGGTGTGTATTGTGGTGTATTAAGGCAACAAGCCTGCTGAGATAAGGAGGGACGCTAGGTATAGCAAACACGATTTCTATAGCTCTTGCAAGCTTGTCCCTCGTCAAGTGTTTGATAAAATGCCTAAATGGATTGAGGATGTTGTTTATATGTTATTTGGCTTCCTATCACTGTATTAAATGTTATAATTCTCTCCCAACTTAATCTATGAGATTAAAGGGTCATTTAAACGCTACTAAATAAAGAACTCCCGAGGCGGTATTTAAAAGTCGAGGGGTCAAGTTTATGACCTTGTTTGGGATATGGAATGGGCTGCATATTGTAAGGAATTGATGGAGGGATTAATATTGACTTCATAGGTGGTCATAGTTCAGTTGATAAGGGGAAAAGAGAGGTGGGACGATACACCATTTAATTATCTTATTTGCTAAGCTTGTCGCTCGTAAGCTATTATCATCTTCCCGACCTCGCCATATTTCTTGGTTAGTCGCTTATACTATTGAATATGTTGTTATGTCATAGATAAGGAGTGTTTGACGGGAACCAATGACGCTACATAAGGGAGAGAGAGTCTCGAAGTAAGGTATGTAAAGCTAAAACCTCTTTTCGCCATCAAGGCACGACCTAGAGTCACATGTTCCTCCTATAAAGATAGTCATAGATTATATGCTTCTTGAAAGAAAAGCTTAATTCTATTATAGGTCTCTCTCGAGTGGAGTTCTAAACCTATAGAGTTATAGTACTCATTTCTAGTCAAAGAAGTCACATGTTTCACACGATCATACATGTCTTCAGTTGAAACTCTTAGAAGTTACCGAGCATATATGTCATGAACTTAGAGAAATTAATTGGCCACAAAATAGACCTAAGTATATAAGATCACATAGATATATGATTCTTCAGCTAAAATAAAGTAATCAATATTCAGATAACGAGTTATATGATTTATAAGTTGCCTACTATGAGCCTTTACAACCAAGACGAGATTATAGCCCACTCTGCAGCGTGGGGTGGGTATCATTAGGGCCACTACATGCGACTCTATTCTTTGCACAGAACTCAAACAGAGTCAGATGGAAATTCCTGTCGTGGATTCCCTGACTACACAGGCCTGTGGGCAAACCTTACAGGAGCCCTGGAGGGCGTACCTTGACAAACCACGTTATCCAGACTATGAGATTTCACACATGGTTGTGATAGTTGGCTACAAATGCCAAACAGGTGTCACTGATCGCCGACAGCAGGCCATCTTGTGACTTCCTGAAAGTTAGTATTACATAAAGAGTAGATAAATTATGTAAAAGGGTGAAGATGTCACCTAGGCAAATTCTAGGGATTTTAAACATATGTAATTAAGTAGTGTATAAGACGTTATATAAGGACCCCTGATATTGGTCATTGTATTAGTTTCACTTTCAGTTTCAAATTACATTCCCTGTATGTGTATGCTCAGATTTTCCTATCTTTGATATTCAATTCAGTGAGCATTCTTACATGTCTACTTGCTATTCAGTTTGCTTTACATACCAGTACATGTTTCATATGTACTGACATCCCTTTATTTTTGGGCATTGCATTTTATGAATGCAGGCTCAGGTACTCAGGCTAGCAGACATCCACAGTAGACCAGTGCCTTCCCGTTGATCAGTTGGTAAGCTCCACCTCTCTCTGGAGCTATCAGATGCCTAGGTCACATGTTTTGGATTTATGTACATATCGTATGTTGGGTATGTCGGGGCCCTATCCCGACTAGTTATCAGATTTTCAGTTGCGGACTCTTTAGAGGCTTCTTAGACATAGTTTTGTTTCAGCTGTACAGTTTGTCTAGTGGGCCTTTCAGTTATTTATGTTTCAGAATATGTAAACACATGTTGATGTCCATATTGTTTCTTATCAGTTTATAATATACCATGAGTTTAGTATATATGTTTAGCGGGTTCTCGTATAACTCACTTGACGTACGCTCCTCCTAGCTAGGGGCGTGACAAACTTGGTATCAGAGCCTAAGGTTCAAGTGTCCCAGGGAGTCTAAGAAGCCGTGTCTAGTAGGGCCTTCCTTATGAATGTGTTGCGCGCCACATTTATAATTAAGGGACTATGCGGGCATTTAAGAATCTGACCTTCTATTAAAATCTAGATCGTGCAGTAGAGCTAAGTCATAGAAAGTAACTTCTGACTCACATTTTGCTTATTTGTGATACAAATCATGTCTACCAAGGATACGGATAATATAGGCCATAGGGCCACTACCAGCACTAATCAGAAGGCAGCCACTATAGAGCATTCTCCAGTATTAGCGGATCAGACCTGGGCTCAAGAGGTCTTGCCAAGTACTCAGGTGCCTAGAACAGAAGGGCATGCAGGAGTTTCTACACCTCCAGTAGCATCAATAGCAGTTTCTACACTACCTGTACTACCACCAGGTGCCTTAGAGCAGGATCTTAGAGGAGCAATACAATTATTCACCCAGCTAGTAGCTGCCAAGTCCAAGAACAGAATGTTGCTACACGTAACACTATTCAGGGGGAGACTGCCGGATCCAGAGTTCGTGATTTCCTCAGGATGAATCCCCCGGTGTTTACAGGATCTAGTGTGAAAGAGGACCCTCAACAGCTTATAGATGAGATCAATAGAATTTTCAGGGTTATGCATATATCTGAGACTGAGGCTGTGGAATTGGCCTCCTATCAGCTAAAAGATGTTGCCATTTCCTGGCATGAGATGTGGGTCGATTCCAGGGGCTCGAACGCCCCTCCAACAGTTTGGGAAGAATTCTCGAGGGCCTTTATGGATCACTTTTTACCTTTAGAGCTTAGGGAAGCGAGGGTGGATGAATTTCTATACTTACGACAGAATAACCTCAGTGTTAAGGAGTATAGCATGTGATTTACGCAGTTGGCCAGATATGCTCCAGAGATGGTCAGCACCCAGAGGGCGAGGATGCATTACTTTGTGGGTGGCCTCGGAGATCATTTGATTGACTCTTGTGCAGTTGCTGCACTTAATAATGATATGGATATTGCTAGACTGATGGCATATGCACAGCAGGCAGAGGATTGCATCCGTGATCGCAAGGCAGACAGATCAGAAAGGGAGCAGAGTAAGAGGGCCAGGGCAGCTCGCAGGTATTACAAAAGTGACAGGGCTTCCTCCAGCAGAGGTCCACCTAGGCAGGCTCAGTCGGCATCCAGCTTCATAGCTAGTGCTCCATCTCAATCATCAAGGTCCAGACAGGATCAGAGTCAGACTTCTAGGGCACCAGGCCCTCACTATCAGAGAGGTACTGGTCGGGGATTACCACCTCGTCCTACTTGAAGACAATGTGGTCATTCTCATTTTAGAGAGTGCTTATATGGATCTACTGCTTGTTATGGTTGCGCATTCGAGGGTCACAAGATGCGTGATTGTCCTAGACTTAGAGCTGAGGGAAGGGGTGATAGATCACTATCCACAGGCTCTGCAGGAGCATCCTCTTCTTCAGCACCACCTTCATCTCATGATCCGCAGGCATAGACAGGTAGAGGTACAGGCAGGGGTAGAGGTAGAGGTTTAGGTTTGGGAGCTGGCCCAAATCGAATGTATGCATTAGCAGGCCGACAGGATTCAGAGGCTTCCCCAGATGTGGTTACAGGTACCTTATCCATCTTCTCTTATGATGTTTATGCATTGATAGATCCAGGGGCGACCCTGTCATATGTTACTCCATTTGTTGCTAAGAAGTTTGGAATAGAGCCAGAGTTATTACGTGAGCCATTTGCAGTATCGACTCCAGTAGGAGAGTCTATTATAGCTAAAAGGATCTACTATGGGTGTCTAGTAACAGTATGTGGCCATGATACATTGGCTAACTTGGTAGAGCTGGACATGGTTGATTTTGATGTCATTATGGGCATGGAATGGCTATCCTCTTGTTACGCTATAGTTGATTGTCGAGCTAAGGTTGCTCGATTCCAATTCTCGGGAGAACCAGTCTTGGAGTGGAAAGGGAACGTTGTGATGCCTAGAGGAAGGTTTATTTCCTATCTTAAGGCACAAAAGCTTATAACAAAAGGGTGTTTATATCACCTAGTCCATGTCAGAGACCTTGAAGCAGAGAAACGTATGTCAACTCTTCAGTCCGTACCCGTTGTGAATGAATATCCAGATGTGTTTCGCGATGAACTTCCTGGATTACCACCGGTTAGAGATATTGACTTTGGTATCGACCTAGATCCCGATACCCGGCCTATATTCATTCCACTTTATAGAATGGCACCAGTAGAGTTGAAAGAGCTAAATGAGCAGTTGAAAGATCTACTTGACAAAGGTTTTATTCGACCCAGCATATCTCCATGGGGTGCTCTAGTACTATTTGTACGTAAGAAGGATGAAACAATGCGAATGTGTATAGATTACAGGCAGTTGAATAGAGTGACAATAAAGAATAAGTACCCCCTACCTAGAATAGATGATTTATTTGATCAGTTGCAGAGAGCTAAATGTTTTTCAAAGATTAACTTAAGATCTGGTTATCACCATTTGAGGATACGTGAGGTTGATATTCTGAAGACAGCCTTCAGAACTAGATATGGGCACTTTGAGTTCCTTGTCATGTCATTTGGACTGACGAACGCCCCAGCAGCCTTCATGGATATGATGAATAGGGTTTTCAAACCCTTTCTTGATATGTACGTGATTGTATTTATATATGATATCTTGATATATTCACGTGATGAGGAAAATCATGCAGACCATCTCAGATCAATTCTACAGACTCTTAGAGAACACCAGCTTTATGCCAAGTTTTCTAAATGTGAGTTTTGGGTGAACTCAGTGGCTTTTCTTGGCCATGTGGTCTCTGGTGAAGGTATCAAAGTGGACTTTCATAAGATAGAGGTTGTGAAGATATGGCCTCGACCTACCACTCCGGAAGAAGTGCGTAGTTTCTTGGGGCTCGCCGGTTATTACAGGAGATTTGTGGAGGAATTTTCCTCTATTTCCGCCCCATTGACTAAATTAACACAGAAAGCAGCCAAATTTCAGTGGTCAGATGCTTGTGAAAGAAGATTCCAAGAGCTGAAAGATAGATTGACTACAACTCCTGTATTGACCTTACCAGAGGGAACAAAAGGGTATGCCATTTATTGTGATGCTTCGGGTGTCGGCCTAGGATGTGTCTTGATGCAACATGGGAAGGTTATAGCATACGCTTCTTGACAATTGAAAAAGCATGAACAGAACTACCCCACACATGATTTAGAGCTTGCAGCAGTTGTATTCACACTTAAGATTTGGTGCCACTCTTTGTATGGGCTACATGTTGACATATTTACAGACCATAAGAGTCTCCAATATATCTTCAAGCAAAAGGAGTTAAATTTGAGGAAGAGAAGGTGGCTAGAGTTGCTGAAAGACTATGATGTCAATATTCTCTACCACCCCGGTAAAACCAACATTGTAGCGGATGCTCTCAGTCGCGTTTCTATGGGCAGCCTAGCACATTTTTCACCCACTCAACATGAAGTAGCACGAGATGTTCACAGATTAGTCAGTCTAGGAGTTCGACTTCTAGATTCTGAAGATGGGGGTGTGGTTGTGCAGAACACTACAGAGTCATCATTAGTGGCGGTAGTGAAAGAAAAATAATATGATGATCCCTTATTACTCCAGTACAGAGAAGGAATTCGATAACAACAAAATTCAACATTTGAGATGCCGGGGGATGGTTCCTTAAGGTGACAAGGAAGACTGTGTGTTCCTAATGTAGATGGTCTAAGACAACAGATAATGGCTGAAGCACATTGTTCCCGGTATTCCATTCATCCAGGCTCTACAAAGATGTACCATGACCTTAAAGAGGTCTACTAGTGGAATGGCATGAAAAGGGATATAGGAGAGTTTGTAGCACAGTGCTCCAACTGCCAGCAAGTGAAAGCAGAACATCAAAGGCCCGGTGGCCTAGCTCAGACTATGAGCATTCCAGTATAGAAATGGGAGGCCATTAACATGGATTTTGTTACAGGTTTGCCTTCCTCATTTCACAAGCATGACTCTATTTGGGTGATTATTGATCGATTAACAAAATCAGCTCATTTCTTACCAGTTAAGTCTACTAGTACCACAGAAGATTATGCCAAGCTATATATAAAAGAGATTGTTCGCTTGCATGGAATCCCAATGTCCATCATTTCAGATAAGGGTGCCCACTTCACCTCACACTTTTGGAGGTCATTCCAAGATAGTTTGGGAACACAAGTGAACCTTAGCACTGCATTCCATCCATAGACGGATGGCCAAGCCGAGTGCACTATTCAGACACTTGAAGACATGTTGAGAGCATGCATTCTAGACTTTAAAGGCAATTGGGATGATCATTTTCCCTTGATATAATTTGCCTATAATAATAGCTATCACTCCAGTATTGGCATGGCTCCATTTGAAGCTCTTTATGGGAGATGATGTAGATCACCTATTGGTTGGTTTGATGTAGGTGAGACTCAAATATTAGGACCAGATCTTGTCCATCAAGCAGTTGAAAAGGTAAAGCTAATACAGGAGCGAGTGAAGACCGCTCAAAGCCGACAGAAATCTTATACAGATGTACGGCGCAGAGATTTAGAGTTTCAAGTTGATGACTGGGTATTCTTGAAGGTATCGCCTATGAAGGGGGTTATGCAATTTGGAAAGAAAGGTAAGTTGAGCCCTAGATATATTGGTCCTTATAGAATCCTAAAGAGGGTTGGCCAAGTATCCTATGAGGTTGATTTACCTCCTGAGTTAGCAGCAGTGCATCCAGTCTTTCACGTGTTTATGTTACGTAAATGCTTAGCGGATCCTTCTCAAGTGTCCCTTTAGAGGGTATAGAGCTCTTAGGAGATTTATCATATGAAGAAGTCCCGGTGGCCATACTAGATAGACAAATCAGAAAATTGAGAACGAAAGAAATAGCTTCAGTTAAAGTCCTATGGAAAAGTCAGAATGTAGAAGAAGCCACGTGGGAAGCAGAGGCCGACATGAGGGGAAAATATCCTCACTTATTCAAGGAACAACCAGAAGGTTTTTAAAGTCATTACTCCTTTTATTCGAGTATCAATTTTAGTCATATTTGTTAATACTATTTTATCAACATGCTAAATGTTCAGGTACTTGATACGTGCCTATGATTCAAGAATTCTATAAGTTCCTCAGAGTTGAGATGTAAAGTTGAAGGAGTATGAGGTAAGCTATATTAACTACAATAGTTTTCATTCCTATAAGGCCAAGCAGATCCTCGTTGATACCTATTGAATATTATTCTCTTGTTGTGACGCTCTGTGAAGCGTATGGTATGTGTTTTGGTTAGCTGACAGGTTTCGGATAGGACAGTTTACAAGGGAAACTCTGCCAATTTTTTTTTTTTAAAAGGTAGAGTTAAAATAATTGTGAGTCGTATCCTTCATTCGCGGACGAATGATCCCAAGGAGGGGATAATGTAGTCCCCCGAACTTAAGATACGTGTGCAACTCATAAACGTGAAGGAATCATTATGAACCAAGAGGATAAGGTTGTGAATGGATATTTATACAAAGGGACGCTTATACTAAGCCATTTGAAGTGATATACCAAGGTTATAGACCAAATGGAGACTTGGAACAAAAGTTCAAATTGAAGGATTCACTACGGTGGACTATTTCAAGCAAGCTAGTACAAGGTCTTACTTGTAATGGGTATATATCTCAATATAAAATAATTTAGAGGTCCTACAAAGTACCAAATTGAAGGTATTTGAGTCTAATTTGCAATTCAACAAACCGCTTGTCCATACGAGTTCGGAGTAAAACGTTATGCGCATTTTACTACAGACACACGCACTGCCCAATCACTGCGGGACATGTGGCAGCCTTGGGTAAGTCGGCCAAAAGTGGTGTATTTATATTGAAACTTTGGGATTTCGTCTCCCATACATATCAGAACATAAGGGACCTGCTTAACACTTGTTTTCTTTAGTTCTTCTTCATCTCAAGCCCTCCCTAGCCTAAGGTAAGTGAATTCCTTCAAGAATCAAGTGTATTTTTCATCGTAGGTGACGGAAACATACTTAGTCAAGTATTTTCTTGAAGTAAAAGGTGTTGTTATTGAAGATAAAAAGGGTGCAGGGATTGTATTCTTATTAATAAAGGTATGGTTGTTGTTCTATCCCTATAAATATGACTCTAAGAGTTGTTTTAAGTATAGTTTACGGGTAGGACTCACGGGAAGGTGAAAGGAAGCCGTGAGTCCATGTTTTGCCCATTGTAACTAATATATTCGGTGAGGAGGGAGTATGTAGAGGATTGTAATGGTTGTACTGTTGAATAAACGAGGTGTGTATTGTGGTGTATTGAGGCATCAAGCTTGCTGCGATAAGGAGGGACGCTAGGTATAGGAAACACGATTTATATGGCTCTTGCAAGCTTGTCCCTCGTCAAGGGTTTGATAAAATGTCTAAATGGATTGAGGAAGTAGTTTATATGTTATTTGGCTTCCTATCACTGTATTAAATGTTATAATTCTCGCCCAACTTAATCTATGAGATTAAAGGGTTATTTAAACGCTACTAAATAAAGAACTCTCGAGGCGGTATTTAAAAGTCGAGGGGTCAAGTTTATGACCTTGTTTGGGATATGGAATGGTCTGCATATTGTAAGGAATTGATGGAGGGATTAACATTGACTTCATAGATAGTCATAGTTCAGTTGATAAGGGGAAAAGAGAGAGGTGAGACGATACACCATTTAATTATCTTATTTGCTAAGCTTGTCGCTCGTAAGTTATTATCATCTTCCTGACCTCGCCATATTTCTTGGTTAGTCGCTTATACTATTGAATATGTTGTTATGTCATAGATAAGGAGTGTTTGATGGGAACCATGATGCTACATAAGGGAGAGAGAGTCTCGAAGTAAGGTATGTAAAGCTAAAACCTCTTTTCGCCATCAAGGCACGACCTAGAGTCACATGTTCCTCCTATAAAGGTCGTCATAGATTATATGCTTCTTGAAAGAAAAGCTTAATTCTATTATAGGTCTCTCTCGAGTGGAGTTCTAAACCTATAGAGTTATAGTACTCATTTCTAGTCAAAGAAATCATATGTTTCACACGATCATACATGTCTTCAGTTGAAACTCTTAGAAGTTACCGAGCATATATGTCACGAACTTAGAGAAATTAATTGGCCACAAAATAGACCTGAGTATATAAGATCACATAGATATATGATTCTTTCAGCTAAAATAAAGTAATCAATATTCAGATAACGAGTTATATGATTTATAAGTTGCCTACTATGAGCATTTACAACCAAGACGAGATTATAGCCTACTCTGCAGCGTGGGGTGGGTATCATTAGGGCCACTACATGCGACGCTATTCTGTGCACAGAACTCAAACAGAGTCAGATATAACTTCCCGTCGTGGATTCCCTGACTACACAGGCCTGTGGGGAGACCTTACAGGAGCCCTGGAGGGCGTACCTTGACAGACCACGTTATCCAGACTATGAGATTTCACTCATGGTTGTGATAATTGGCTACAGATGCCAAACAGGTGTCACTGATCACCGACAGCAGGCCATCTTGTGACTTCCTGACAGTTAGTATTACATAAAGAGTAGATAAATTATGTAAAAAGGTGAAGATGTCACCTAGGCAAATTCTAGGGATTTTAAACATATGTAATTAAGTAGTGTATAAGATGTTATATAAGGACCCCTGATATTGGTCATTGTATTAGTTTCACTTTCAGTTTCAAATTACATTCCCTGTATGTGTATGCTCAGATTTTCCTATCTTTGATATTCAATTCAGTGAACATTCTTACATGTCTACTTGTTATTCAGTCTGCTTTACATACCAGTACATGTTTCATATGTACTGACGTCCCTTTATTTTTGGACGCTACATTTTATGAATGCAGGCTCAGGTACTCAGGCTAGCAGACATCCACAGTAGACCAGTGCCTTCCCGATGATCAGTTGGTAAGCTCCACCTCTCTCTGGAGCTATCAGATGCCTAGGTCACATGTTTTGGATTCATGTACATATCGTATGTTGGGTATGTCAGGGCCCTGTCCCGACTAGTTATCAGATTTTCAGTTGCAGACTCTTTAGAGGCTTCTTAGACATAGTTTTGTTTCAGCTGTACAGTTTGTCTAGTGGGCCCTTCAGTTATTTATGTTTCAGAATATGTAAACACATGTTGATGTCCATATTGTTTCTTATCAATTTATAACTTTATCATTAGTTTAGTATATATGTTTAGCGGGTTCTCGTATAACTCACTTGACGTACGCCCCTTCTAGCTAGGGGCGTGACAGCGGATGTGATGGCTCTGTGGATATTGAGAGATGCTCTGATTTCTAGTCAATAACGGGAAAACGAGTTAGCTTCTTGTAGATGAAGTTTTTAGCTAACAAGGTGGTGGTGCATGAGATACCAACTTTTGTGGTTTGCTGCAAGGTCCCTCTTATTTTGAGTTTTATGTTGTCATTTTTGCTGAGTGTGGTATCCTGGATTACGCTTGAAAGGGCTATGTTTACAAGAATCATTGTCCTATACTGAGTCATTCCAATCATTATTATTATTATTATTCAGTTTTCATCAGAGAGGTCCAGAGCTTTTTTTGGAATGACTAATTTTAACTCTACACTTGTTTTGTTATTATTTTACTGTTCTTATCCATTCAACTAACTGGCTGGTAGAATTTCGTCTAAATGGCTTTTTCTCCTTGGGGTGTGTTTAGTATAGGGAAATGACTTCCAAGAAAATGTTTTTAATGCGGAAGTCATTTCTAGTGTTGGTACGATGAAGGTCATTTTCTATGGATAACATTTTCCATCAAAAGGAGGAAACTGACTTCCCTCATTCATGGGTAGAAGTCATTCTCCTAGATTACCTTAATTTCAGGGCCGGCTCGACTATAAGGAAACTAAAGCAACCGTTTGGCACCCAAGTTCTTTGAGGACCCCATTTTCCATATATATATACATATTTTCTGCATCTTGTGGTGGTTGGTGTCCCATTAATAATTCACTACATTTTCCTTATCTTGTGTCACGCCCTGAGGCTACCCCCTAGATGTAACACAGGATTCGGGATCACCAGTGTCCCAAGTTAACCCATCGTCATAGCATACTCAGTTATTCAATACAAGAAACATAACTAAAGCATACATAATGAAGGTAGAAATCCATAAACTGAAATGGGATAAAGTTTACGAAAGACCAATCCAGAATACAACTAGCTATGTCTGAAGCCTCTAAGTCTAACATAAGAGTTTATGGGACAAGACCCCAACTAACTCGAGAAATCTAAGGAAAGACATGAAAGTAACTAACATAACTAAGGTCCTCGAGTAATGAGGACTCACCAACCAAGTCTGGAGAACCGACAACGTCTAGCCACGAACCAGAGGGTAAGAGCCTGAATCTTCATCATCAAGAGGATGCAGCGCAAAATATGCGTCAGTACTATAGGATGTACCGAGTATGTGAGATATGCATAAATGAAATTAAAACATGCTTAAAACATCCTTAAATCCGAAATCATGCGTAAAAGAGATATCGTGAGAAAATACCATAAGTAAAGCCTAAATCATGAAATAAGATAACTTGATGCATAAAACATTCTTACGGGAGTTTCTCATAACCGACAATAGACCATGTGAGCTACATAGAATCCAACTATATAACTCTAGCTGGCAAAGCTACCCCGAATCTTGCCAAGGGACGGGGTACTAAACATATCATAGCGTGGAACCACTTTCATAAGGGACACTCTCAACTAACGAGGACCCATCTTCATGAGGAGACACTCTCAACTAACAAGGACCCTCTTCACCTACGCTGGCAACATAGTTTTGTATTTGGGTAATCGAACCCTCATCGCTCGGTGCTAAATACTACTCTCAAAAATATGCATACGTATAGCTCATATATACTTGTGACATATCTGATGTTAAATCTGTTTGAAAAGCATAAGGACATATCTAATGTCATGCAAATTCAAATCATAAGTCTTAAAGCTTAGCATAACCATAATTGATCACTTTTCTTTCTAAATTCATAACTTGAAGAATTTGGCATGAAATTTCATAAATACTTGAGATCATAATATCAATGCATGTATTTTTTCTTAAATCAAGCCATGCATGCAAAATTTAACTAGGGTTAGCCTTCAAATTATAAGGCAAATAATCAATTGTAAAATCCATGTAAATAATGAAATTGAACTTAGAATTTATTGATGAATCATGAGAAAATACTTAATAGAAAAACCCATGAGAATTGGGTAAGAACCCTAACTTAAAATTCATAAATTCAATTTAGAAGAATTAGGGTTTTGAGCATAAGGGTGAAAGAATCCCCTTATTAAATACTCACATACCTTAATTGAAGCTAACCCAACTGAAATTGAAAAGAAGAGGAGGCTTGAACTTGGAGCTTGAGACTTGGAGCTTGAAGGAATCCTTTTCCCAATTTGGTAGATGAATGTGGGAATAAGGAATGACTTAGGCTAATAAGGGTAGAAACCCTACTAAAAGTGGCCAAAATAACCTCACTTAAGAGATAAAAGGGTGGGTAATTACAAAAATACCTTTGGGGCTTAAAATAGAAGCTGCAGAAAATCTCACTTGACGGGCTACCCGACGGGCGTCGCACCTACGACGGCCCATCAGGCCAAGACATCGGGTAATCTGGGCTGAGGGAAGGGCTGTTGGATGGTCTTAACGGCGCGTCCCACGGCCCGTCGCAACCACGACACCCGTCACAACCACGACGCCCGTGGCGACCGCCCATCGAGGAAGGAGGTATGGGGAGAATTTCGCTGGACAATTTTGATGGTGGGAACCGATGGGATGTCATACCCACTATGCCCATCGTGGCTTCCTATAGGCTGGAAAGGTACTGCTCAGCAGCCGTTGATCGATTCCCACAGCACACCCCACGGGTCATCGGGACTTCGACGCCCGTGGCGGTTGCCCGTCGTGACCAACAATTTCAGAAAACTTTACGTTCTGTGCTAAATAGTTGGTTCAGATTTTGAATTGTTGTAATATCTCCCCCCTTGGGATCATTCGTCCTCGAATGAAGACTAATTAAGAAAACTGGAGAGAAAATAGCTCAACCAAACACCACCACAGGAAAACTGAAGGATAAACATGAAAATCGAGATTTTCAACTTAAAACATGATTGGACCAACTTCGGAAAATATGAATGCATGCTAGGATCATGAGGGAAACTGTTGGAATAGAATCGGAGGGACATACTAAGGAGGAAACTAATACCTCAAGCTGAAACTGGATCGGAAGAAAAGAGATGAGGGTACTTGGCTTTCGTGGCTGCTTCTGCTTCCCAAGTAGCTCCCTCAACGAGCTGATTCCTCCAAAGGACTTTCACCGAAGCGACTTCCTTGTTTCTCAACCTCTGAACCTGACGATCAAGAATCTCCACGGGAACTTCCTCATAAGTAAGGTTATCCTTCACACTCACATCTTCCAAAGTAGCAATCAAGGCCGGATAACCAACACACTTC
>QJPP01000326.1:0-16167 GCA_003996215.1 Jaltomata sinuosa | reverse complement strand
TACCCCTCTTCCGGCACACGCAGCTCGTAGCCCCTGGCCCGGATAGCAAGGTCCAGGGAGGTCCTCGACCCCATACCATATCTCAGTATCAGAACATGTATCAAGATAGAGTCCCAGTCTCAATATCAAGATATAGAACCAGTCTCAAATATGCATGCCCAGACCCTGTCCAGGACTAAAAATAGTAGGAGAATATCTGAAAAACCCCTCCAAGGGTGCCCGGGCGTCGCCGGGTCTAAACAGTAAAAAGTCATCTCATGTGCTCGGTCCAACCGAAGCTAAAAATCATCTCAAGTAGTAAGAGAACTCATCTAGCACTCCGGCCCTGCCGAGTCTAGTGATAATAGTAAAACTGATGATTTTAAACCACAAGTGAAATCAACCATTTCCAAATCATTTCCATCAAAACGGCCCCCCGGGCCATGCAAGGTTTAGAAAACAGTGTCAGTAGGCCCAAAGCCAAAACCACTGTAAAACATCGATAAAACCTCTTTATATGCATGGAAATGAGATGCTCACACACAACAATAGCTGCTCAACAGCTTACAATCAACCTACCGACCCTGCACAGGCCCACAGCTACTCAGCAAGCATAACCAGCCTAGAAGGATAATTCTATGCCCGGGACTCGCGGACATTCCCAAAAATCCCACCGTCTATGTTCCAGAGTCAATAAGGCCCTCACAGGACCGCAAGGGTAAATAAATGAAATATATCGCCAAATACTACAAACAACGGAGGAATAAAAAAATAGCGGACATGAATAAAGCGGTCAAGGTCTGTGGTACCAACCTAATACCAACCCAAGGATGCCCATTAATACAATTTTATTCTATATATATGGAGTCTGGGGAAATTAAACCGTAACCTACCTGTCGTCCGACGACAAGCTGCTGGAACACGATGTCCAAGCTCGAACCACTCCGAGAGAATCCAAAATTAAATCGGAATCGGAATCGAATTTGGGAAGAAATAACTTGACAAGATAATTGATTTACTTTATCAAATATATTTTTCCCACCACAAAACCTCACACGTGAAAGAGTATTTGATACTGTGCAAGTTGTGTGCAACAGTAATATATATATATATAGGTAAATTACTTTCAGCCATTAACCTAATATATATAAGTGCAGACATGCTGCCACCTTTCCCATTTGCTGGCCACCTTTCCCATTTGCTGCCTTCACCTTCCACTTACACGTGGGGGTGGAGGTGGCACCCAATTCCCTCCGTTAGATATATATTCGGGTATTGCGTAAATTCGTGGTAAAATAATTATAGTATTTTAAATATACCATAATTATTAGAAAATCATTTCCAATAAAACCTACTATATTATAATAATAAATTTTAACATAATTAAATTTACTATCTCCGTAAAAATATTACGGAGTATAAAAACTTTATAAAATAAATACGTAAACACTTATATCGTACCAAACATATTTTTCATAAGCCTTTTAAAATATTTTGAAAAGTTAATAATAATATACTTTTTACCAAATTTACTTTTTAAATAATATTTCAAATATACGCACGATACTAATAAAATTCTTAAGTTTAGGCTCGTAATTCGCCTACGCACGATTTTGATATTCAAGAATTATCTCGGGATCCTCCCTTATATTTTATCACTGTTTTAGAACTGAAATGGCATTTTAAAACGTAAAATTGAAGCTTAAATCGGGTTAAACCCGACCCGATTCGCGACCCGGTTCGTAACCCGTTTTCTGCCAGACAGTCCGCGGTAAAACAGTCATAACTCTCTGCTCCGAGATTATTTGGACGTGCGGTTTTGTGCGTTGGAAACTAGACTCGTAGACCTTCGATTTGGTATCTCGGGGGACTTCTAACTCTTTATATATTGGGAGAAAAGCCCCGAGACATTTGACCCAAAGTTCAGAAAATTTGTTAAAGGTCTTACGATATCTTTTGTCGATTTGCTTGACTTCAAACTTAAACGTGGAAATGACCGGAAGGGTCATTACAGTATATTTATCATCTCCTATTATTATTTCGGTAATTTGTTTTTTCTTTGGATTTTTTGGTAATTTGCAATCTCTAGCTAAGTGTCCTAATTTTCCACAATTATAACAAGTACATTCTGTTAATTTTTTCTTTGTTTTATATGGTTTTTTATATTTGTAATTTTTTACATAATATCTTCTTCTTGGTTTTTTATACTTATATTTTGATTTATATGGTTTATATTTACTACTATATCTTTTTATTTTCTTATGTTTTTTATAATATTTATCTGTGCATCCGAATTGGGGTGCTGTTCTATCTTTACAACATGCTAAATTTCTTACCAATATTTTACCCATTTTAATATTTTCTTTGTATTTTTCACATAATTCCATAAACCAATTTTGTAAAATTTTTATTCGAGCTCCTAGAGTATCTACTAATTCTGCTTCATTCCAATTTTTTATTATTTTTGAACTAAAAGGTTCTGGTAATTTAGTAAAATATAATTTTCTTATTTCTTTACTTTCATCTGGATTATATGTTCCTTTGTAATAATAGTTTTTAAATGCACAAGTATATTCATCTAGATAGCACATATTACATATTGCTAATTTTGACATTAAATTTCTGTTTATAATTTTTTCTTTATTTTGTTCTTCTATTTCCGTCGTCATACTACCAAATTCATTTCTTATTGCTATTTCATATTTAAATAATATTTCCGTAGCTGTTGTGGCATTTGTTCCATCGTATGTTTTATTACTTCTTAACGTTTCTAGACTTTCATTTGTTAGATTTTGTAACCATAATTTTACCGTTCCTATGAGTGTTCTTTCTATATATCCTGGTGTTTCAGCTATCGATATTTTATTGTCTATTAATTGTTTTGAGATATATCCTATCCATAATTGAATTGTTTTATTTATATCTGCTACACAATCTAGATCTAAAAAATTATTTTGTTCAGTTATCTGCCTTGGTGTCTATTTCCTATTTGGCCTTTTTTCCCATAACGTTTTATTTTTATCATATGAATTATAGTCTGTCCTATAGTAGCTTGGATTTAATTGCTTTGGATTTTTTACTCCTGATATACTTGGTTTATCATCATTACTCATATCTCCTGTATTTATTTCTGGATTTATTTTTGCTTTTTCCATTTTTTCTATTAGTTCGGTATATGTTTCACTTGTTTGCGAATAGTTTTCTCCTAGATCATTATCATTATCACTTTCTTCACTTATTTCGTCTACGCTTATTTTTGGTAGATTGTCTTGTTCTTCTTCTAATTGTAATTTAAATTTTTCTATTTCATTTGTCAGTTTTAACTCTTGTTCCTCTTCTCTACGTTTTTCTTTTTCTTTTTGCTTATTTGCATATAACTGTTTTAGCATTTCTAATTCTTTTTCTAGTTCTATTATTTTAGTGTTTTTTACTTCTTCTATTCTTTGTATTTTTTCTTTAGTTTGTTGTTGTATTTTTTCAATTTCTCGTTTCCTATCTATTTCTTCATTTTCTTTTGTTATTCTAACCATTGCGGTTAATTTATCTTCTAATTTTACCGTTTCTTTTTCTAACATTAAATTTAGATTATCTCCTATTTTTTTATATCTTCTTCCTAAATTAGAAAATACTATTGTTATCTTTAATCCTTCCGGATTTACATATGTCTTTTCTTCTAATGCGAATTCTTCTTTATTCATTTATAAATTATGTTGGTATTTATATTCTAGACTGTCTATTTGTAATTGTAATTCTAATATAACTCTTCTTTGTGCTAATAGGGATTTATGGCAAACTCCTGCAAATATATTAGCGTTTAGTCTATTTTGTCTATGTTTTAATTCTTGTCTTTTTTCTATAATCATTTTATTAAGTTTTTGTCTGTGTTTGTTATTGTTATTAGTCATTGTTTCTTTAAGTATTTAATGTATTTATATTCGGTTTTAGATATGGTATTAACTAATTTATTTAATTTGTTATTATCAGTTTTTGTAATACTAAGTTGTTTATATTCCGGGTATAGTCTTTTTAATTTTCTTCTTAATTTTCTTATCATCTTACTAATTATCTTCTTACTAATATCTCCTATATGCTCTTTCTTACTAATAACTCCTATATGCTCTGATACCATTTTTGGAGTCCCTGTGCGCGGTATGTGTGCGGAAGTATTTTTATTCATTATTTTTAATTTGAGTTTATATCTGGAGTCCCTGTGCGCGGTATGTGTGCGGAAGTATTTATATTCATTATTTTTAATTTGAGTTTATATCTGGATATATATCTGATTCGTATGGCCAAAAATCTTCTGTAGAATTAATAATTTTATCAAGTATAATTTGTTGTAAATCTCTGTTAAGATTAACTGTTTTAATGATAGTGATTAATATTTTATCTTTAAAGAATATTTGGTATTTTGAGGGGTTATTTATTATTTTTAAGTCATGGGTAGATTCATCCATTTTTGTAGTTGAGTCCATTATTTATTAATCTGAATATAAATTTAGTTCGTATAAATCTAAGTTATCTATGTCATCTGGTATAATTAGTTCTATCCATCTTTGTTCCATTATTTCTATTATCTCAAAAGTAACTAAAATATCGTAGATTTTTCTCCTAATATCGTTATTAAGTTGTTTAAGGATATATAATATGAGTATTTTATAATTATTATCATCATTTATTAGGTATGTATTATTGCTCATTAAATCGATATTTATTCTTGTCATGTTTTTCACTAAACATATTCCCTCTATTCTCTTTGTTTATCATAAAGTTCATCATCTTTTAATAAGTTATTTTGAACAATCTCTTCTAGCCACTACCATGCTTTTCTTGCTTCAATCGTTTACCCTAACAGCGCCTCAACTTTGTCTACTCCCCTAAACGGCCTCCTTGCCTACCGGTTTCGACCTTAGGATGGCATAGTCTGGGCTTAACTACTCTCAGCAATATTTGGCCATGGCAAGCTTTCTTAAGATGTTCTTCATAACAGTACTAAAACATGATAAACAATTATGATATAAAAGAGATTATAAGGAATATAAAAGTTTAGCTATACATGACTATGAATAAGTATACCTGATTTTTTAGCTCTTCTAGATGCTCCATAGCTTACTTAAAAGATATATTTTTTTATTTATGTATATGGAAGGTTGGTTTACAAGTGAGGAAGAGGTGAGGGATTTTTTCTGATTGATTGATGCGTTCGATTGATGCCTTTGATTGATGCCTTTGATTGATGCCCCTTCCCTTCATCTTCTTGCCTCCTTTTATAGAAGGAAAAAACGACTCTTACTATTTACAAACGACTCTTACTATTCACAAATGACCTTTCATGAACGACCTTTACTGTTCATGAATGACTCTTACTATTTTCTTTACGACTTTTTATAATAAAACAAAAATTATACTATTCCTACTTTTACATCTGTCCACTATTTTATGGCTTTTTACAACACGATACAAAAACTTAAATAGCTGATAGTGACATTTATCTACTTGACAATGACGTTTACCTAAAGAAAACTCTACATTTTTTACTTTCTTCCTTTTTTGACTTTCTTTTTCCCACATGTCTTATTTCTTTCCGCATATCTTTTCCACTTTTCCACGTATCTTCTTTCTTTTGTCTTTTTCTCGTATCTTCTTTTCTCCTTTCCACATATCTTCATTCCACGTATCTTCATTCTATATTTTTATTCCAGTTGTACAGCTGGTATCTCTGTCATATCTCCTCCATTGCATTTCGAACAACGATGATCTGGATATTTGTGACTAATTATCTTGCAGTATCTTGTTAATAAATTTTGAGAAATAAATTCATTCTTCAATGCCCTTGTCGTCGGTTTATCTTCTGGTCTAAGTAGTGATAATATCCATTGCTGAACTTCTTCCATATATGCTTCTCTTACACTTCTTGAATTTGAATAAATCATTAATTGGTCTCTGGCGTAGTAGCTCCATATTGCGTTTCCATTTAGATAATTATCTGCTAGCTCTTGAATAATAGTTGAAATTCCAATAATTCGTTTGTTTGCATAGAAATTGGGTATCTCGATCATAGGTATTTCTGGTTGTGTTATTATATCGTCTGGTAATATCATGTTTTTTGTCAATCCTAGCTTTACAACTTGGATCACTGGTTTTATCTCGTCATATAATATCTCTGCTGGTGCTGTATAAAATTTCACATAGAATAAATTTCCTTTCGTAACTCTTTTGTAGGTTAGAAATGCTTGGTGTATCTCTGGTATTCCTTGTAGCTCTTCTCCGTCATATGTATATACTGTACTAAGTAGTCCATAATGGTAACATGTTTTGACTAGGTTCGAACTTGTCTTTGGCTGTGCAATGAGTCTATTATATCCTTGTAATTTTTGGGTTATGTAGTCTTGGGTTGGGTCTGTAGTTGTAACTGATCTTGGGTTTAGGTTTAAATATGTCTGGATTCTATATATGTTTTGTATGTAGCTTTGGGACAAATGGTTGTATATCTTTTTCTCTTTGTGTAAACTTGCTGCGTATGTATTTATTTGGGGTGGTGCCATGACTGGTTTTTGTATTTTTTGGGTAAATGGGTTTGTGAACATGGTATTTAAATTGGTATTTTTATATTGTGGTTTTGTAGGTTGTCCGCTTGTACCTGCACTTGTACCTGCAATATTAGCAAATAAATTGTTTTGGGTTTTTTGGAGTTTCCCAACGTCTCCTTCTAGCTCCGGATGTTTATAGTCTTCCTGGGGACTGCTATCTTTAGCCTTAGACTTCAGATTAACTTCATTAGTCTTTAGCTTTTTTATCTCTTCATCCATACTGTCCACTTTAATACAAAGTGTAGTAATGGCTTCGAGTATCTTATTCATTGTATTATCTTCTGGCTCAGTTTGGGTACCTTTGTCTTGATAGGTAGTCTGCAATAACATTTTTGTCAGTCCTTATAACCTCAATTGTAAATGTAAAATTTTGTATATTTAATACAAGTCTTCTTATTTCCTTTGTTGTCACCGAGTCTGGCATTTTTCGCGTTATCCACCACTTTACTTGTGTATTATCTGTTCTTACAATAAATTTATTATAAACAATATATGGCTCAAATGCTAACAAACATTTATATAATCCAAATAGTTCTTTTCTATTTATTTCCCATTTTAATTGTGGTTCCGTGTATGATCCTGAATAATATCTACAATGATGTTCAATTTCTTCATTATCATATCTATATTTGAGAATTCCCCCATAACTATGATCACTAGAATCAGTTTCTACTATGTATGTGAATTGCCTTTTTTCATCTGGAAAATATAGTTTTGGTAGTTCTTTACATAAATTTTTAATCTTTTTTATATGCATTTTATCTTTTTCGTCAAAATGGTATTCTACATCTTTCTTTAATTTTTTCTGCAGTGGTTTTAAGTTTTCTGCTAATTTAGGGATATATTCTCTTACTTGGTTAACTAATCCTAAAAATGATTGTAGCTTCTTTTTTGTGTCAAGTGTCTCATTTAAATTAATTATTTTCTGTACTATATGCGTTTGCATTTTTATTTCATTTTTATCTATTTGTATACCTAAGAATTCTATTTGATTTTTCATTATTTCTGCCTTCTTTTTACTTAAACTAATTCCTGATATTTCTATGATGTGTATAAATTTTTCTAATAATTTTATATGTTCTTCCTCTGTCCTAGAATATAATAGTATATCATCTATATATATTATGCAATTTTCTAATTGGTTGAAGTAGCTGTCCATAAAATGTTGATATCTACCTGGTGCGTTTTTATATCCAAAGGGTAGTACATTCCATTCGTAAAATCCTTGTGGTACAGTAAATGCTGTTAGTTGCTTAGATTCATCTTCTAGTTTTAAATGGTAAAATCCTGATTTACAGTCAAATTTACTAAAATAGTTATATCCTTGTATTTGTCTGATTTTTAGTATTTTATTTGGTATTGGATAATTATATGTTTTTGTTTTTTCATTTAAATTTCTATAATCTATAACCATTCTACTTTTTCCTCGTTTTTGTTCACTATGTTTATTTACTATAAATGCTGGGCTAGTGTGTTTACTATTACTTTCTTGTATGTATTTATTGTCTAATAATTCTTGTATATGCATTTTAAATTCTGTTAGATCTGTAAAATTATATTTTAAAGGTTTTTGCATTATTATACTATTTTCATCTATTAGTTCAATTTTTATTTTTGTTTTATGTTTTTCCCATCCTTGTAAGGGATTATCATTATATAGTAGTTCTAATTTATCTTGGAGTAGTTTTATCTTGTTTATAGAAAATATGATTATTTCTACTTTATGGTTGTTTGGTGTTATATTTTTTAGTTTTTGGGTAATTTTCTCACTTCCTTTGATCCATGGTGTTGTTTTTCTTAATTTATTATTTACTCTTTTTGCTCCTACTCTTTGTCCACATGGGGTAGTAAACCACCAATGTGTCTTTGTTATAGTATGTGGGAATAATTTATCTAAGAATGGCATTCCTAGTAATATATCTTTATTTGTAAATTCATAACTATATATTTCTCCTATAGTTAGTATTTAATCCCATATTTGTATTTTTAGATTCCTTGCTTTGTGTGTTATCATACTTCCTTCATTGTTAAATCCCATTACTACTAAGGGTGTTTTTAATTCTTCCCATTTATCTTCTGGTAGACAATTATGTTTACACATGTTAGCTTCTGCTCCTGTATCCATCATAGGTGTATAATATCTATTATAGTATCCTTCTATTATTATTTTGGCAAGTATATATATTTTTGTCATTTATTATGTTAACTTATTATTTTATCTTATTAAGGTTCTTTTGATTACTACCTTTTTATTTTAATAACTTATTGTTAATTGCTTATCTTCTAGGTTATATGGTTTAACTTTTTCTAACCACTTTGCTCCTAGCGTGATATTTTTATCTCCTTGATATATTTTGAAATTTATTAATATTGGTATTCCTCCAATAATTAATTCTTTTTCTGTTGTTTCTTCAATTTTTCTTAATGCTTTTGGTAATTCCGAATTTTGTTGTTCATTTGTTATTATTTCTTTTTCTGGTATTAATTCTTTTGCAATATAATTTTCTTGTTGTCTTGTATTTATTAATATTAAATATTTCCTTTGATCCATTAATCCTGTTATATAGTAATGATATGGTTTTATTTCTTCTATTAATTTTGGTGGAGTTACATAACTTATCCTTCTTGATGTACTCATTCTTGATGATGTTTCTGGTATTTCATTACATGTTCGTTTTGACGTTTCTATTCTTTCCTTTACTATTTCTAAGTCTTCTTCGATGTCCATTTCTGCATAACTATAATCATTATTATCTATAACTGATACTATTCTTTCAAACGAATTTTCTATTTTAATTCTATTTATTTTATTTCTAGCTGTTATTTTATGTTTTGTTGTAAGGATGTATAAGTTTTTACATCTTGCCGTAAATATCTTACTTCCTGGTGCTAGTTCTATTCCCGACATTTTCCAGTATAAAACTAATGATCTGTCTATATTTTTATCATCTATTGCTACTGAATAATTTGCACTTATTATTAATTTAAATTTTTGGTATATTAGATTTCCTTTTACTACACTTATTACACTTTTTTCTATAGGTTGTATAATTCTATCATCCGCTAAGTATATTTCTATAGGGGTATCTATTCCTTCTCTAAAACATGCTTTTATTAGTATTTCTGTTCCTTCTAAATGTACATATTTTATTGGATTTTTTGCTTTTATATCTTGTATTTCTTTATTTAGTACTTTTTTAATTTAATATTGGTATTCTAGCTTTACCTTTGATGTATTTACAATCTATTATATGTTCTCTTTGGCTTATTACATAATATTCTTCTTTTTGTCTTTTAAACCAATTTTTTACTGTTGGTACCTCTAATATTTTATCTATGCTTAGATCTAATTCTATAATGACCCTTCCGGTCATTTCCACGTTTAAGTTTGAAGTCAAGCAAATCGACAAAAGATATCGTAGGACCTTTAACAATTTTCTGAACTTTGGGTCAAATGTGTCGGGGATTTTCTCCCAATATATAAAGAGTTAGAAGTCCCCCGAAATACCAAATCGAAGGTCTACGAGTCTAGTTTCCAACGCACAAAACCGCACGTCCAAATAATCTCGGAGCAGAGAGTTATGACTATTTTACCGCGGACTGTCTGGCAGAAAACGGGTTACGAACCGGGTCGCGAATCGGGTCGGGTTTAACCCGATTTAAGCTTCAATTTTACGTTTTAAAATGCCATTTCAGTTCCGAAACAGTGATAAAATATAAGGGAGGATCCCGAGAGAATGCTTGAATAATTGAAATCGTGCGTAGGCGAATTACGAGCCTAAACTTAAGAACCGTATCAGTATCGTGCGTGTATTTGAAATATTTATTTAAAAGTTTAATTTGGTAAAAATTATATTATTATACCCTTTGGAAAATATATTTGATATGATATAAGTGTTCAAGTATTTATTTTATAAGGTTTTTATACTCCGTAATATTTTAACGGAGATGGTAAATTTAATTATGTTGAAAATTATTATTATAATATAGCAGGTTTTATTAGAAATGATTTTCTATTAATTATGGTATATTTAAAATACTATATTTATTTTACCACGAATTTATGCAATACCCGAATATTTATTTAACGGGATAAAACTTTATTTTGGTGGCACCACCACTTCCACGTGGAAGAGGTGGGAGTGGACAGCAAAAGGGGTAAGAAGCCACGTAGTGGCTTAGCTGTTGGTAAGTACCAACTCAAATTGGTTAAATACACTTTGCCTTTATTAAATCATTTTGCCAAAGTGAACTCTTAATGAGTTATTGTTTAATATCCACCACTTGATTATATTATACAGTGTTGCATACATGTATGATAATCTTCAGGTGGTGGGTTAATATCTTATCCCATGATTTACATAATTTGGTGTTTAATTAATTATCTACGTCAAGTTACTCCGTCTCAAATCCGAATCCGATTCCGATTTAGTTTTGGATTTTCTCGGAGTGGTTCGAGCTTGGACATCGTTGTTCCAGCAGTTGTCGTCGGACGACAGGTAGGTTACGGTTTAATTTCCCTAGACTCCGCATATATAGAATAAAATTGTATTAATGGGCATCCTTGGGTTGGTTTATTAGGTTGGTACCACAGACCTTGACCGCTTTATTCATGTCCGCCTATTTTTATTCCTCCGTTGTTTGTAGTATTTGCGGATATATTTTATTTACCCTTGTGGTCCTGCGAGGCCTTGTTGACTCTGGAACATAGAAGGTGGGATTTTGGGAATGTCCGCGAGTCCCGGGCATAGAATTATCCTTCTAGGCTGGTTATGCTTGCTGAGTAGCTGTGGGCCTGTGCAGGGTCGGTAGGTTGATTGTAAGCTGTTGAGCAGCTATTGTTGTGTGTGATCATATCATTTCCATGCATATAAAGAGGTTTTATCGATGTTTTACAATGGTTTTGGCTTCGGGCCTGCTGACACTGTTTTCTAAACCTTGCATGGCCCGGGGGGCCGTTTTTGATGGAAATGATTTGGAAATGGTTGATTTCACTTGTGGTTTAAAATCATCAGTTTTACTATTATCACTAGACTCGGCAGGGCCGGAGTACTAGATGAGTTTTCTTACTACTTGAGATGACTTTTTACTGTTTAGACCCGGCGACGCCCGGGCACCCTTGGAGGGGTTTTTCAGATATTTTCCTACTATTTTTAGTCCTGGACAGGGTCTGGGCATGCATATTTGAGACTGGTTCTATATCTTGATATTGAGACTGGGACTCTATCTTGATACATGTTCTGATACTGAGATATGGTATGGGGTCGAGGACCTCCATGGACCTTGCTATCCGGGCCAGGGGCTACGAGCTGCGTGTGCCGGAAGAGGGGTATACGGGGGAGTAGAGGTATACGGGCAGAGTCCTTCCATGGAACCTACCTGCTGGGCCGGATCGGCGCCGGAGGAGGTACATACAGAGATACTATGGCACTTGAGATCTTCATGCATCATATCATTCATGGTTCGAGGTTCCACCCTTGTTTGCTGTTTGCTGATTGTACGCTCCGGTAGTATGGGATGCCGGAGGGTTTGTTTTCACTTGTTTGTGTTCCTCGGTTGTATGGGCGGCCGAGGGACTGTAGGTAGACTTTTGCTTTTTACTTATAGAATGATTCTCTATTATGGATAAGTATGAGATTGGTACTGTTAGGGTGTTAGTTTCTGGATTTGAGGTTGATATGATTAGTTGAGTATTGATTCATGTCTTGAGCATGCCTATTATTACTCTTTCTTTCTTCTTCTTACACTTGAGGTTACCGGTATACCGTCCATTCCGTAAACTTATTTTGTATACACTGTTGTTGCAAGGATCCCAGGTGCGTTATTTCTTACTTTCACCTGTGCCTTTGGTGTGTATATTCTGCTTACTAGCCTCATCTGTGGTTCTGTTGATTTCCCTCTGGGCTAGTTCCTGTGTACCTTTCGTTGATTTCTGTGACTACTTGCTTCTATTCTGTCTATTACTGCTCTTTTATCTTATACGTGCCCAGTCGGCCTATGATACCTACTGGGTACCTTATGCTTCGCATTTGGTGCTCACCCCTACCCCCTGCATCTTTGGGTGCAGATCCTAGCGTGGGCCATCGCCGCTAGATCGTTGTGATTCGTGCCTGGAGATCTATTGGAGACTACTTCAGGCTGAAGGTGGGCTCTTGGCGATCGGAGCTTAGCTTTAGTTTATCTTTTGCTGCATGTACTCTATTCCATTCAGAGACATCTGTATATATAGTTTTGGTTTACTTGTACTCCATGTATGTAGTTTGGCTCTGTACTATGATACCAGGTCTTGGGGTTTGGTTTAGTTGTTTCCGCATTGTATATATTTTTCATTCAATTATCTATTTTATTCTCTTGTCCTCTTATTTGTTAGATAGTAGCCCATTACTAGCTGTTCTGGGCTACAGGGATTGGTTCACCTACCGGGGGTTGTAGGTGCCATCATGACCGAGAAATCGGGTCGTGACAACTTGGTATCAGAGCTTTAGGTTCACCGGTGTCATCGGTATAGGAGCCAATGTCTAGTAGAGTCCTACGGATCGGGGCGGAGACGTCCGTACTCAATCTTTGGGAGGCTACAGTGGCATTTTAGGAAATTTGACTCTTTTATTGCTTCTGTGTCGTGCGTACAACCCTTGAAGTTTCTAGAGATCTCATTTATTCTACTTCATTCTTCCGCAGATGGTTCGTACGAGATCATCGGCAGCACGCGAGGATGAGCCTCCCACTCCAGCTAGGGGTCGAGGACGCCCTCGAGCAGTGGCACCTGCTAGAGCTGCTAGCGTGGACATAGAGCCCGAGCAGCTTGTGGTTCAGGGGACAGCCCAGGTACCACCAGCTCCAGTGCCAGCTCCAGCGCCAGCTCCGGTACCAGCTCCAGTGCCCACTTTTGTGCCAGCTCCACCCACAGCTCTGTCTCCAGATATTCGGGGATTACTATTGCAGCTTTTGGGTGTGATTGGAGAGCGGCCTTCGGAGGTAGCGCAGACATCTGCTCAGGGGGCAGCCCTGGGTGCACAGAGCTTAGGTGCGCAGTCGACTACTATGGCTCCCCGTGCGGAGGTCATTCCGGTTCCATCTGTTGCACAGCCTCTTGCTCCTCGCCCAGTTATGACAGAGACAGAGCAGAAGGCGTTGGGCAGATTTTTGAGGTTAGCACCCCCGAGATTTGCGGGTACTTCTGGGCAGGATCCACATGATTTTATTACCACCTGTGAGGAGATGTTGCATCATCTAGGTTTGTTGGAGACTCATGGGGTTGGTTATACTACCTACCAGTTGGAGGGCCCAGCGCAGTTATGGTGGAGGGCCCAGGTTGCTTGTAGACCAGCGTCGTCACTTCCTTTGACCTGGTCTGAGTTTTATGAGGCCTTTATGGCCAAGTTCTTACCCCAGAGTGATCGGGAGCGTCGCAGAGAGCAGTTTACTCACCTTGTCCAGGGATCTATGACTATCCCGGAGTATGAGACCCGTTTTCATCAGTTAGCACCATTCGGAGCTATGATCATTCCTACTGAGGCAGATAGGATTCGCAGATTTGTATGGGGTTTGAGGCCAGAGATTAGGCAGCCAGCTGATATTGATTGCCAGTGATCGGCCATTCCAGGCTATTGTAGACTATGCTCGCACTGTGGAGGACTTACAGCGACATGATCAGGGGTCCAGAGATAAGAGGCCTCGACATCAGGGTGTCTATAGTTGTTCCAGATATGGCGGTAAAGGTCCTGGCCAGTGGAGCCGGAGTTATCAGCCACAGCAGTATCAGGGTCAGTCCAGCCGACCGGTTCAGTCTTCCCTTCAGACTTTTGGTAGTACCCAGTTCGAGCAGGGTCAGGGCAGCCATCAGGGCTATAGCGGCCAGTCTTCGAGGGGTACCGTGTCTGGGGCATCAGGTCGTGGTGGTCATTCGGGATTTGCGGGTTCATCTCGACTAAGTAGGCCATCAGGGGCTTGTTTTACTTATGGTGCGATGGGTCATTTTTCTAAAGATTGCCCTCAGCAGGGTACAGCTCAGTTTGCCGAGCCTTTACGGGCAGTTCAGCCCCCTGCTAGAGGGGGTGGTCGTCAGATTAGAGGTGGTGCGCCACGCGGTAGAGCAGGTGGTAGGGATGGCGGTCGGGCAGGTGGAGCTCGTCGTCAGTTTTATGCGGTCCCTAGGAGACCAGAGGCAGAGGCCTCAGATGCTGTGATTACAGGTACGATTTCTGTGTGCCATCAGTCTGCTATGGCTTTATTTGATCCTGGATCCACTTGTTCATACGTATCTGCCTACTTTGTGCCTTGTTTGGGGTTGCCTAGTGAGCCATTATCTGTTCCTGTTTTGACCCCAGTTAGTGATTCTTTAGTAGTGGATCGGATTGTGAGATCCCTGTTGGTTATCTTAAATTGGGTTTTTTTGTCGGGAAAATCAGAGACTTGGGTGATTTTCGATGATTCTTGATATAGCTAGATTTTGATGTGATTACTGGCGGACTGGTTATCCCCTTCACCGTTGTTGGTTTTGGATTGTTTGCCAAGACCATACCATAGCATGTTGCTGGTGTATCCCCGTTTGTGTGCAGGTTTGCTGTAAGCATGCTACCATCTGGATCATCTCTTTCTTCGCAGCCTAGAAAAGTTGAATTCCCGTGAGGTGTTTAGCTTATTCTAAGCATATGTCCGTAGATGTTTAGTGCTGACCCCACTTCTCCTGAGTCTGTTCCTGTGGTTAGAGACTTCCTCGATGTGTTCCTACCGACCTGCCAGGCCTTCCACCTGAGCGAGATATTGATTTTGCGGTTGAGTTGGAGCCGGGCACTAGGCCCATTTCTATTCCTCCTTATCGTATGGCTCCTGCTGAGTTGAGGGAGCTTAAGGAGCAGCTCCAGGATCTGTTAGCTAAGGGGTTTATTAGACCTAGTGTGTCACCTTGGGGTGCTCCTGTTCTCTTCGTGAAGAAGAAAGATGGGTCGATGCGCATGTGTATTGATTATCGGCAGCTGAATAGGGTGACAGTGAAGGATAGGTATCCGTTGCCAAGGATTGATGATTTGTTTGACCAGCTTCAGGGTTCAGTCGTGTTTTCAAAGATTGATCTGAGGTCTGGCTACCATCAGTTGAGGATTAGGGCGGAGGACATCTCTAAGACAGCATTCAGGACACGTTATGGTCATTATGAGTTCCTAGTGATGTCTTTTGGGTTGACTAATGCCCCCGCAGCCTTTATGAACTTGATGCACAGAGTTCTTGGGCCGTATTTGGACTCATTTGTGATAGTTTTTATAGGCGACATCTTGGTATATTCGCATAGCAGAGATGAGCATGAGCAGCACTTGAGGGTCATACTCCAGACTTTGAGAGATCATCGGCTTTATGCCAAGTTCTCAAAGTGCGAGTTTTGGCTTGAGTCAGTTGCATTCCTAGGGCACGTTGTGTCTAAGGATGGGATTAGGGTTGATCCGGGAAAGATTTCAGCGGTTTGTGAGTGGCCTAGACCTACTACTGTTACTGAGGTTCGCAGCTTTATTGGGTTAGCGGGTTACTACAGACGGTTCATTGAGGGATTTTCTTCCATAGCAGCACCCTTGACTATGCTGACTAGGAAGGATGTCCCATTTCAGTG
>QJPP01000325.1:0-32658 GCA_003996215.1 Jaltomata sinuosa | reverse complement strand
AGATTGGATTGACGTATAGAAACTACAACTACAGATTTGATCCCTTTCTCTTAGGGAATCTCGACTAGACGAGGGAGATATAAAGGTAACGTTGACGCTACGAAAAACAAAGTCATTGCATAAGTAATGAATGAGCGTCTTTCTTATTAGAAGCCTATTTGACTAGACAGGTCTCCTTTACCGGGGGGTTCCCACAGAGAAGTCTTGCTCTGGCTTGCCAAAAGCGGTTAATATTGAGAATGTTGGATGTATTACACACTGGTGGAATTGCGTAATAAGGCTTTTAACTAGCTTAGTGAATCGATTTAAACTAGTAAATATAGTATGTTTTTGTTGGCAGTGAGTAAATCTTTGATTCAGAGGGTGGAAGATGTTATGAATCTGAAGTGGGCTCTTGGCGTAGGTTCACACTTTCTTTTGTCTTTCCTCGAAAAGTCGTTTACAGTCTTCTGTGAGTCCCTACTTATGGTAGGTAACAGACCCTCGCCATTGCGATTATCATCCCTAATCAGAAAGAGTTTTGTTTGCGCGGGTTTACCCAGTTGAACATAGCGCTAACCCATTCCGCTATCATGCTTTTATTGAATTCTGCTTTCAGCAGCCATCCTCCCAGATGTGGCTCTTCCTGGAAGTGAGAACACTGCTGCCCGACCCAGGAAATAAGGAGAAGATTGAAAGGGTTATGAATTCCATTGAGTTAGCCCTACTTGATCGAATCAGCCAGTCTCTTCCGTTCCGCCTGCGACCCCTTTAGAATTCAAATTCAGCTGGAAGTGGTGTGCTTGAACGTAGATTGGGAAGTGCGAGAGAGCAGCCCCCGTTCTAACGAAATTTCCTTCTTTCGCTGTTACGCAAGTCCCCATTCTATTCGGCTGGCTTTCTTAGAAGCTTTTCAAGATATACTCTCTCTGTGTATTGAAATCCGACAGAGTCTTCTTCCTGCTTATGCCCCGGGTGGGTCAAGTCTAATCTGTCTTGCCGGAACCGCAGTCATAATTCATTCTTTCATTTGAAAAGAAGCCTTTCAAGAAAAGTCAATATATAAGCAAGTTGCTCGAGCAGTGGGTTGAAGCCTGGAACCCTTATGGGTATGGAACCTTTTTTCAAATACTGGATCTTGTGCTAGTAGTTCCTGGCTGTCTTCAAAGCGGGCCAAACACGTCTCTTATTGAAATAGGAGAATTCGTGAACTAACCGGCTGAAAGGCCTGATATCTACTATTGAAGTAAAAGATCCTACGAGAGCATTTCTGTCTTCAGACGTGGTATAGGACTTCTGTTTCGCGTAAGTTTTTATATATATCTTATATATATATAAGATAAGCGGATTGTTGTGGAACTAGATCCTCTGCTAGAGTCAGAGTTGTTGTGTAGCCAGGTTCACCTGCCCAATGCCAATGATACGAAGAGCTAGCTTTGCTACCCCTGGGGGCTCAGAGAAAAGTCTACTTGCATTTGTTAAGCATGTGAAAAAGCTTTCCTGCACGCGGGAACCTTCCTTCTGTCTTGCAGCCTTGATGCTCAGTTCTGTTCTCCCGCACACCCGCTTTTGCAAGGCTAGCCGGGGGGGAGGTGCTTTTTCGGGTTTGGTTTGCCTAGATAGGAAGTGCGCTTGCAGTGCTTCGTCTAACTATTTTGAAGTGCAATATATTTCTGTTCCCGGGGTATGATTGCTTCTTTCTTCGGCTTAAAAGCTAGGGCTTGTGGTTCGTTATCAGTACCTGTTTTAGAGCGATATAACCTCCTTGTCCGCCTCTCAATGTCCGGGTCTTTCCCCAGCCCTCTCTCTCGATGTGGTGCCTTTCACTCTGCTCTGTCAACCCTTTATCGCAATGCCGAAAGGTAGGATTTCAGGTCTTTTAGGAAAAGGATATCGAATGATCGATTCACCATTGAGAACATTAACCCCAAAAAGAGGAATATTGTGGTGTTCTAACAGCGGCAGATCAAACAAGAACTTGCAATCACAGGCCGCTCTGTCATTGTCTGATTTTTGGTTGTTCCAATCCTTATTTGAAATGAGAATATCGTAAGAGAAGACAAAAAATGTACTCCCATTTCTTTGCTGACGAAAAACGTCGCCCACTTCCAAACAAAGTCCCGCGGAGCACCGGGGGCGGAACTAGAAATCGTAGAGTTAAAGAATGGATAACCAATTGACTCAAATGATTACTCAGTACATTCTTACTATGGGCTTGGCCGCACCCTTGGCTATTCTCGTGGCTTTTCGAGCAGGGCGGATGCTGGGATTAACTACCGAAAACATGGAAGAACGCTTGGGAAACTTGGTGTTCGACCCTGTCAAAGAAACGATATGTAACAAGCTTGAAACTTTGTTTGATCAGTATATTCATATGTCTAACGGCCAAAGTTTTCGGTTCCCCAGTAGACTTACAATACAGGACATTGCGACTCACATACACAACGATACCAAAGACCTAGATGTCTTAGAGAAAATAGACTTTAGCCTTATGAACGAGGGTGTACTAAGCCCCTACTTTGACCAAGCTTTGGAATATGTTATGACTTTGGGCGGTATGTAAAAGCACGGGATGAGACTTTCTTTTGATTTTTTAGGCCGGTGCGAAACGAAGGAACCAATTGGATTATTGTAAAGCTTTGTCATATATAGTATTAGTTTTGCTAAAAAAAAGGTGATTATCGGTTGTAGTCTTCTTGTCAAGTCAAGAGGGCGAGGCTCCTAGCAATGGGGGGAAAGGGGAGTGGGTAAGCGGGCTCCTTTCACTTGACTGGTTAGTTAGGACTTTTTTCTACGATGTTCGAGATCTTTGTCTCGCAGAGGGTGAAATGTCGATCTGTTACCCGCCACTCCTTGGACGAAATAAGGTCTTCCCATTGTTTTTTCTCTTAAGTCTCTACAGCAGAAAAAATTGCATCCTGCGAGATCTCTTCTTGTACGACAAGAGAATGGTGGGGATGGGGAGCAGGCCCCGGCCGGGGGGCATGGGAAGGAGCAGGCTGATCCGGGTATGTGTTTGCACCATAAAGAAAGAGCAAATAAAGAAGAATCCCCCTCCCGACGACGGCTTGGAGATGACTCGAATGGAAAGACTGCTCCGTCCCCTCACCCTACTTCTAAAGAGAGAGAAAAAAAGAATGGAATGACCGTCCCTCCGAGACCGGGTATGTAATAGAATCATTTTTAGCTAATGCCAATGTCGGGGCGAGGGCCGGCTATCATGCGTTATAACATCTTGAAGGGGCTATTCTATTGAGTTTAGCTTTAGCAGAATCAGTTTCACAAAATGGTCTATATATAAACATATAGTGAGAGAAAGGGGGCAAAAAGACTGATTCAACGAAATGCTTGGGGAGCTCCCCCATTGTGAGGTACCATCAACAGCAAGACCATAGAGATGGCATCGCGAATCCCCTACCGAAGTGACTGAACCACCACTTCTTGATCCGTTCTTTCCAGCGGAGGGTGCAAGGCCATGCTGAGGCTCAACCCTTTAGAGAAAGTACTGCTACATGGAATAAGCCAATCTATCTACATGATTCTCACATCTTTCTACATTCGTAGAATTGGGTAAAGCTCTTTTCTGCACTATTGCCAGTTGGCGCCTCTCTTTCTAGGTCCTAATTCCTTTAAAAGGATTTTATCTCCTTGCTTCTCGAGTGGAAACCTTTTTTCAATTCTTTCTCGGTATACGAGCATGCAAGAGTCCGCCCCTTTCCTCTCAAGCGAGAGCAGCTGAAAGGAAGTCTAGGAAGCCAGCTAGAAGCTTAAGTGAATCTCTTTGGCGAGGTCAAGAATCCGTCTATTCAACGGGGCTATTAGAGAAGTAAAGGGTAGAAAAATCTTCCTTCAGTGAAGGCGCCAAAGTCTTTTCGAGACGTGCGCAGGATGATAACCTAATCGATTATTCTGAAGAAAGGGCCTACTATCTTCCAGAATTAGCCGTTCCTCCGCCTTATTCTTTTGAAGGTATGGGACCCTATTGAGCCAGTCTGAAAGATCGATACAATAAAGAAAGTCCCTACTCGCGAGGCCAATCCTACGGACAATCAGGCAAACTCAAGCTCACTTGAAAGTGCAAAATGGACTTGTCGTACCTGAAACGGAATTGGCTCACCGGCTTGATTCCCTCACTTCCTTGAAGTCGGTCGCTAATCGGTTGTAAGCTGAGACTTATGTCGCAAATAAATAGATACACTTGTTCATTGGTCTACGATCCGCTGCAACTTGTCTTTCTTGTGTGGTACCATACCTCATTGAATGATTGTTTTCCCTTGTCTCTGCGAAAGAACTCCCTTGTTTCATCGGTGCAGCTGCTATTTGGTGAGAAAACTCCTTGCTTGTCGATAAGAGGAAATAAGCAGCTGTAGTAAGCGAGTAAGGAAGCGAAACTAGTCTTAGATGTCGCTAATCCGTTGCTTCTTCCTTCCTCTTAGCTCTTAGAATAGCTTATAAACGAGATCGTATAAGCCTAGCCCAGTGGTCATCTGATACCGGTAGAAGTGGCTATGGTAAAAGTGCTTTCCAATCCGTCACGTCGTCCCATCCTCCTAACGATATATTGCGAGGAGCTTTACGACGCCATTCGTGGTCTATTTATATATAGCTTATCCTTTCTTACTGTGACCCGGGAATAATAACCATATCCAAGCCAAGGAGTTAGACCAACCCAGATAGACCACGGCCGATGGGAGTAGGAAAGAAGCAACGGATTGATTAAGCGCGCTAGCGCGAAGTTGCGCCTTAGCGCATCCCTTTTCTTGCTAGGGCAAGCACGAGGTCTGGTTCAAGGCAAGGTATAGCTTAACGGAATGAAAGAGAATTAGTGTATTAAGCAAGTACGGAAAAGCGGAAAAAGGGAATTCAGGCGCTGTTCTCAAGTATAGTTAACGAAGCCTAGAGGGAAAGAGTTATTTTATTTCCCTATAGGGTGAGAGAAATGAGTCTATACTTTTGAATCTTATGGAACCTCCGATAGGGACTTGGATGAGGCCCGCCGCCCTTCTCCACCTGCTCTGTAGATGGAACCTTCGTAGACACTTTCGATAATCATTTTGGTCTTTTTGCCGGGCACACCACATTCGAAAGAGATCCCTCAGACTCCAGTCTTACCCCGTCTTCTTAGGATTAAGGTTGCAGCACAGTTTAATGTAGAAGTGGCTATGATTGCAAAGAGCAGAAGAAATGTATTCTAATAAGATAATAGTTGAGAGCACTGCTAGAAAGATAAAGATGGCGATAAGAGATTCGTTCTGTCTCTCTTCACTTCTTATCTTCTGTATTAGTTTTCTTCTTTATTAGTTTTCTCGTCTAATGGGGAAGCCATGTCTTTTCAAGGCGCTTTCTTCTATATATAATGAGTCCCCCCTCTCGGCTATTGAGCCAAGTGGGAAAGTCAGTCTTACTCTTATGTTATAGAATCTGCTCCTGCTCTCAACCGGGGTAGGTATTTGTTGGTTTTTCCTAAATAGGATGGTCTTGTTTTTTCCTTTTCTATTTTCTGGACAACTTTGTATATGAGAATTGGGGAAAGCAAAGGAAATACTAGTATATAGTACTCCATAGGTAATACAATAGTAGTTTTCCGGTGAGAGAAAACAGCACAAGAGCCAAAGCTCACCAGATGTTTCTGAAGTCATTCATTACCCAAAGCAAAAGGTAACTCCAGTCTAGAGAGCTCTAGTGTATTACAGTAGCATAGAGGTTTTCCGTATATTTGGTCTAAAGCTTCGTCAGCACCGGTTGCAAAGAGGATGCTAAGTTTCTCGAAGAAAGGTGGCCATGGAAAAGAAGGTCAATCTTTTGCTCCTTTATTCGTGAGTTGCTCATCTATGTGGAACTCCAGTGACCAACTAGAACATGCTCCCTCTAAGAAGACTGGAGTGGAATCCGCATTGAAACATCACTCCGATATCAAGAAAGAAGAATCCGAGTTCCAAGATCAGGATTCAACTTCTACTCTGTCAACTGGTCAATCTAATCATGTGGAGGCCGCAATGGGAAAAAGCAAGACCGTTCTGCAAAATTTTACAGCTCATCCAGGTTGGGGTGGAAGTTATGATGTGCAAGCAGAGAGTGGAACAAAGGCATCCCTATCAGGCGAAAGTGCCACCAACCCTCTTCCTCAGCCGCAAGTGCATCATGATCATCCAACGGCTTGCCTATCCTACCCTTGGGCTGACACTGACTTTGGAAGGCTCGTAGCTACTTATGGATCAAATGCCATCATTTATCCTCAAATGGTGGGTGTCACCTCCACAAGAGTTGCACTTCCTCTTGAATGCACAGAGAGCTTGCCCATGTATGTGAATGCGAAACAATACAGTGCTATCCTCAAAAGGCGACAGGTCCGTGCCAAGCGTCAGGCTCAAAATAAGCTTGTCAAAAACAGAAAGCCATATCTTCACGAGTCTCGACATCGTCACGCAATGAAGAGAGCCAGGGGTTCTGGAGGGCGCTTTTTGAACACAAAGAATATGCCGCAATCCAAGCCTTCATCTCCAAAGCACGATAGAAATATCTTTAATCGTCAGGCAGGTGGCAACATATCTAGTTACATGGTTCAGCACTCAGAGAGTGGTAGTTGGGGGACTTCCACCCAATCTGGTTCTGATGTGACAAGCATCTTCAATGGCGATGACATGTTCCAGCAGCCAGAGTTCAGAGTCTCTTGCTGCCCTTGATTTCAATGTATGTTGTAAGGGAAGTAAGTAAGGTCTTTTTGCTATTTCTTTATTAAATCATTGTCTTCGATCTGGGAAGAGTAGCCGACCTAATCAATCTCCTCGTACGAGACCCGGCCAACTCAGTCAATCTCCAGGTCCCTTCAGTTCTGCTGAAAGGCCATTAGAATGGGATAAAAGGCAGTTCTATATCAACAACGTTGTAAGGGGAGGTAGTACCCAAAGAATGCCTTTCTAAAGGCAGCTACCCTAACCCGAGGATCAAGCTTACCAGAATGCTCCAATTGAAGTAGTTGATCCAAGACAGTAATGACCTTCAGTAGTGCTTCTTCCCCGCTCTGTACAGTAATAATAGAGGGCAAGCTAGCATTAGCAAGGCTAATTTACTTGAAGCAATAACTCTTAAGGCGGGGAGTGAATGCACCATTGGGGGATGGGGCACGAAGGCTAAAAGAAAAAGTAAGGTGCGAAGGGCACTCCTTAAACCGCTTTATAGTTGAAGATGGAGGTGAGGGAAGACAGAAGGAATAGCATAATTAGTAACCTCTTGCAGCATTCTTCTTGTATTAGTATGAAATAAGACTAGAAATAGAGAATTCCTTTTGGTTAAGATAAAGATTAATGGATAGAAAGATTCATGGGTCGAAGCGAAAGGAGCTCAGCTCAGGGGCCTGTGTGCCTTGTTTCCAAGATCCGGTGGATAGCTTTCATATTCCCTAGGGCTTTCATTCAGATGGAGGGGCAGTCTTAATTCATCAACCAAAGATGAAAGTAAGAGAGGGAATTCTTAAGATTCTTTGATCCAACGAGTGGAATACTTGGAGCGAGTAGTAAGAAAGCCCAACACCTCGGCCTAGGAATTCTTGTCCGAACCTTCCATCCGTAAGCCAATCAATCGAAAAGACAAGTCGGCCATCATTCGACACCTTCCACCGATAAAGCATGCTATCAAGGGAAAGAGTCACCCAAGAAGGCATTTCCAACCAAAACTTCACCTGTCGCAGAACCGTAACCCATCACTTGGCCTCTCCATGAATGTGCATGCCTAGATCTTCGTCATTCTCTTCCACCGAAAGCAAGAATGGCATAATCAATCGCATCTGCAACCGAAACCCAAGCTGGCGAATAAGCAAGTGATTGTTTTTAGTCTTTATTAGCTTGATTGTGGGACACAAAGGAAGGAGCTTTTAGAATTCAATTGGCACACACAACCCCAACTCTTCCTTAGCCTCTTGCCTTGCCTGACCTTGAGCTCTTCGTGCCTTACTTCTGCTCTAACGAGAACTCTAAGATGAGGGAGTTAGAAGTCGGATTTGAAGCTGGACTTTCCCTATATGACATTTCTTTAAAGTCCGCTTCGAAGCTTCCAGGTTTACTTGTTTTATATTATGGTTATAGAGAATAACTCGGTCCCTTGCTTCCATTAGTCAGGCGCAGGGATCTCATCTCTTTAGCTAGAATTATTCCTTTTGCATATATAGTCGATAAAAAAGAAATGATTTGACTTTCCCGTAGCTTTCTTCTCTTTCTTTTCTCTTTTCTTCTCACCTCATAGTTTAGAAATGAATGTCTTTTTTCTTCTTGCTTCGCCTTCGCACAGAAGAACGAAAGGAGAAATCAATGCTCTCTATCCGGCCCAGCTGCTTCAGTCTCTTTTCTCTTTATCCTTATCATCATAATTATATATATAATAAAATCCCTTAGCTAATATAAGGAAAGTGTCTTGTGTTCTTTTTCTTTTCTCAGAGATGTTCTGTTCTCTGTTGTCGAACCACTGTTAGAAACTTACGCTCCAGCCGATTAAATAGGCTGAAGAAAGGCATTGAGGAGTGAATTGATCTCTCACTCTTGGGTTTTTCTCGACACACCCATAGTAAGCAACAACTTGTTTCTAGTATTCTAACAAGGGCATACCCTGCTTTATCATTTAAAGCTGTTGATTCGAATATTATCGACATATGACACGGCTTTTATTAGCTATAGATGCGCTATGAGACTAGTAGTCTTTTTTTGAAGAGGCCAGGTTTCTGGTTAGGGATTCTAATTTAATGTCAGGAGTTGTTGATTGTCTAAGGTGTAGTTCCTGGATTGTCCTATGATCCAACCGAAGAAAAGTGAGTTGGAGGAATTTCTGGATAATTGGTCTTTTGGGAACAGGTTTTCTAGGGTAAATACCCGGTTAAGTCAGTATGAAGTGGTGTATGTTTGAGTTTGTCTTAGTCCCGCCGGTAGGGAGTTCGGAAAGTCGGAAGTAGGTTGTAAAACCAGCTTTCAAATAAATTGAAGTATGAGGACTTTCAAATGCGGAAACCCCAATCAGGATGATTGTTCTCGCGGCTACTGGCTTCGCATACCCATGGAAGATGTTTCTTTCGAAAAGTGTCGTCATTTTCTTTGAAAAATGTTAAGTGTCTGTCCGAGCGCCTAATCCTAGCTTTATAGTCTTATATAGTCTTATAAAGTACTTGGTCCCGTACGAACTAGCAAATTCAAACCAACAGCTTATGCGCTTTTTAATTGTTGTTAAACTACTATAAAATCGGCCAATCGTCACTCGATCATTATCAACCTGACTGCAATCTTTTTCTGTCTGTGAGGATCCCACCAGAGCGCCTTCTACTTCTAATAGGCCATGAACTAGATCAGAATCATTCTCAACGAGTCCATAAGAACCCATTTTTTTCATTTTTATAAACTATATTCCTTTAATAATGAACACAGTAAAGGGCATACTTTTGAGTTGCAAATCTTCTGAAAGTATCAAAATAATAAATATGATATTTCCAGTTCTTCTGGAAATAGGGGTATAATTCTTCATTGGTTTTTTTTATTGCACACTATATCCGTATAGGACTCGTAAGCTTTAACTATTTTATCAATCTTATATGCAATAAGCTTCTCGCTAATTTTTTTATCAAACTCATTTGTATTTTCTAAGAGATATAGAGATATTGTAGTATACTACTAGGGATAACTTGTGCTCTTATTCTTCTGTCAAAAGTAGGGAAGAGCAAGTGTCTGATCAGATCAATCAAGCGATAGGGGCAGAGACTTTACTTCGCTAGGACGGAGTTGCTGTCGATTGAGGATTGGCCGAGGGGACTTCCATCATGTAGCTGGAAATAGGCCTGTGAAAGACGAGTAGGCAAGCACGCGGGGTGTACCGGTCAGCTTTGAGCTGTCGAGTGACGATTGGCCGAGGGGACTTCCATCATGTAGCTGGAAATAAGCCAGTTAAAGACGAGTAGGCAGGGCGTTAGGCTAGTGCCAGTGGGGTACGTAAACGAGGACAGATCACATGGTTTTGTACTGGTCAGTTTTGAGCTGTCGAGTGACGATTGCTCCATCTCTTAAGAAAGGACGCGGGGGGCCTGTCTTATAATAAAGGGGGTACTCTCTTCTCTGATGTGCGCTATATTATTGTGTCCTATTCCTTAAGGAGTGATCCGGGATTAAGCCACGTGGCGATACCCGCCAAAAGAAAGGGGGCCTTTCTCAAATGCGTACGAGGAAAGGACAATTAAAAAGCGCACTAAAATCTAGTGGATGGGGTTCCATATTCATGAAAAGCCAGGTTTAAACCATGTTATGGAACCAAGACAACCTAATCAAAATAGGGTTACAAATAATATAATAAGAAAGAGAAAGGGCTTCCAACGTCTATAAATAGAAGCCGCTTTCTCTATTTGGCAAAGCAAAGGGAGATATGGATCCAGCTACCACTGAAAGACTTTCTCAAATTAATCAAGGAATTCTAAATGTTGAAAATGCAAAGCGCCAACGGCAGCAAACTCTGCATGCCTTTTTAGAACGCGTGCCTGCTCTTTTTCCGGAGCTGGTGGAACAACGCATTCAACAGCTCGTAAACCAAATAAGCACTTTGGAAGAAGAGGAGAGGACCCTCATCCGAGAAAGGGAGGACCTTATAGTTAGGATGGCCTCCCGCATCCGCGGCGGAAACAACTAAGAGTCAGTCGACTCTTTGGAGTTTAAGAAGGTTTAAATAAGTGTCTGTAGACGCTTTGTAATGTGTTTTCATTAAACGTGTTCTTGTTCTTTGTTTGGTGGAGATCTACTCCTATGCTAAGTGTCTTTGTTGTGTTTGCATGTATCACTAGTACAATGCTTCCCTTTGTAATGTTGTGTTTAGTTGTGTGGCTGGTCTATATGTGTGTAAGCTTCCCATGTAAGAAAATGCTTCTAGTGCTGGAATGAATAAAATCCGCTTTGTTCTAGTTCATTCTCTTTCCCTGTTTTGTGCAGAAAAATTGTTGATTTGAATTTGAAATCTCGTTTTTTTCTTGTTTTGTTAATTTCTTACATATACAAGCTAAAACTACAGCCAAGAGGGTGGAAGTTGTGTGTTTATAGTCACTCTCCTATATCCTATAATAGCATAAGCATAGCAGAAAGCTTCCATGCCTCGCTATCCTATCTTTAAAACCGACACCAAAGGAGTTGAACGAACGTAGCTTTTGAAAAGACATAGTCGTTTCACTCGAACTTAGATACGTAGTGAAGGAGTTGAACGTAGTGAAAAGAGTCGTTTCTTTGATGAAAGACGCCACAAAGCTAGTATAGTTATCGCACACCTGATCTTCTGAATGATCACCTGATAAACAAAATAGGAGTGAGAATTCCCCAACGAACGGAATAAATGAGTGAACAAGCACCGAAAGGTGTGCGTTAGTGAAGCTAATAGTTCGGATGCGCATACGTTTTCTTGCTCCGTTTCCTTGCCGAACCGGAGAACTATCCACAAGACCGCTTCATGCTCCAAACTCGAGAAGAAGCTTTCGAAGGCGCGTGTACCATTACTTTAGTTATTCCACTAGTTTTGGCAAGATCAATATATAGTGATCAGTTATGATTGCTCAAACTACGGTACATAGTTTCAAGTTAGGCCTTACTTCAGTCTGGTCTCCTCTCCCAGGTCTCAGCTTCAGGCTCCCACTGAAGTATGAAAACGGCAAGGCAAGCAAATGCACGAACTGGAGGCTTTCTCTCATAAGAATCTTCTTTTCATCAGTATACGCCTGATCGGCAAGTTCAGTCACACCTATAGGTCCGCTACTTCAAAGGCATCGCCTCCTTAGATCGCCGGGGTTGGAGCTTCTTCGACCTCTAGCCATGACGCTCCTCCCTTACCTTGGGCTTCAGTTGGTTTCCTATGCTAGTGAATCAGATCTTTGGCTTTACCGTGTTACTATTCGGAGAATGGAGGTGATCTCTCTCTATCTTCAGTCAGTCATTTCTACCGGCTCCGGCTAACTTCCTTTAGGAAGGAAAGCAAGTCCCATCGATTGAGCTGTTGATGGAATAAGGGCTGCTTTCAAACCTGAAAGAGGTCCAGGTCTTGGAATCGGGCTAGGAGCAGCTATTGAATTTGTCCAGTCGAAAGGGAAAGGCGATGACTATCAGTTCTGACTCTTTTTCCAAAGGAAGCGAGTGGAATATAAGACAGCGAGTAAGGGAGTGAGTCTATCCAAATAAGCTCTTAAGAAGCGGAGTTTCACTCGACAAAAAAGGTTTGGACTGAAACCATTCTCAGACGGAATCGACTGACTTCTAGTTGCATCGGATCTAGAGATCTGTTGCCAGTTCCGATAGAAGGAAAGGAGTAAGGTTTAGGCTTTACCCAATAGTTGTTGAACTCGAGGTTGGTAATAAACTGAAGCTGCTCAGTCTTCTAGCATAGCGGAGTGAGATATATCGAAGAATGAACTTAGCCTTCAACCACAAATGGGGTCCTTTAGGCGGGCAATCAATCAGCCTAAGTTGAGGGTGGCTACTATAGAGGTAAACCCTGTTTTGGCCCTGGTCCTCCCTAGGACATCGTGCACCTCAACTCAGGCAATCAGCCTAAGTTGAGGGTGGCTACTATAGAGGTGAATGATAAGAAAAAGAGGATGGAGAAGATTGGTTGTGAATAGAGTGAAAATTCGGGTGTGTGCCTAAGAAAAATAAAAGAAAAAAAAAGAGATGAAAAAGATCGAAAAAGAAATAAAAAGAATTGTCAAAATAAAGAGGCCGCATCTTTTGCTAGAAACAAGGAAATAAAAAAAAAGGTGAACAAGGATGGACAAAGTAAAGTTATGTGGTAATATGATGTCAATGGTTCCAAGGAGGGCTTAATCACTAACCCCTAAATGTATCATACCTGCACCTGAAGCCTCATTACAAGCCAAAACAAGTCCTGTAGTGATCCTGAGCGGCTTTCTGAAGAACTGAAATAGAATAGTAAGGGCAAGCCTATGGTATCGCATGTGCATTGTTTGAAATCGTTTGTGAGTGTGAGCGCTACCTAGTCCCAAATCTTGTGTGTGGGATTTCTTTGTGGTGAGGGCACCAAGATTTCTGTATTGTCTATTGATTGTTAGGATAGCTGCGCGTGTGTATGTAGAATGTTCTATTATATCGGAATGACATGTTTGGATCCTTGCAAGTTAGCGTTTCATACATTTATGTTCTATAAGGGAGCTTGATTTAAAATTGAAGATGAGTTTGAATGACCATGAGTTGCTATAGACACGAGTTTGTTTTTTAGTTGAGTCGTCGTATTATTTTTTTATGTCACGTTGCTTGAGGACAAGCGAACGTTTTAAGTTGAGGGTGTTGATGTGCCGCCATTTTACGGCACTTTCGACTCCTTTTAACTAAGAACAATCGTACGTTTTCAAGTAACCGTCGTCGTTTTTGATGTATTTATGGTGTATTTTCAGGAAATAGGAACAAACATGGAAACGGAAGGAAATGCGAGCAAAAAGACGTTCTGGATAAGAGTGACGGTCCGAGTGACGTTGGGATTGTGTTTCTTGAACGCACCAAGGCAGCCCGCGATTAGGATTCCTACCGTGTTTGGGATTTGGTTTCTCCGATTCCTAATGCGTTTGGGATTTGGTTTCTCGGATTCCTAATGCGTTTGGGATTGTGTTTCCTAGACTCCTATAAATACCCTATGTTAGGTTTATTTTATTCATTATGCAAATCACGTTTTTACAATAATTTTAGGAGAGATTTGAGCGAAACTTTGAGAGCAAGAAACACGTTTTTCTCTTCTTGAATTCGTGTTCTTGAATTGTTCTTGGGATCTTGGTTTTTCGTGTTCTTGGATTATTGAAGATTGTTCTCATTATATTGTAAGAATCCCTTCTCTTTATTATGAATACAATTCTCTTCTCTTTTCTTTATAGCATGATTAACTAAACTCCCACAACTAGGGTTGTGGGAGCCATGGCAAACGTAGCAAGATAGATTCCGGGTAGCGTCGGGTTCAATATATATGTTGTCACGTTGTTAATCATACATTGTGTAACGTTTTCTAGTGGTTGCAAACATTAGAACATGCCTAGGTTTAATTTGCTTGAGTAAAGAGATTAAAACCGGGAAACTTGATTAACGACGAGGATTGGAGACTACTAACTCTCGTCTTATGATTAATGTTGTAACTAGATTAATCTACTTGATGTTTAGGATTGAAATCTAAAAGCACACCTTTTTGAGATCGAGAGAAGAGAAAAGGAAATTCGTCTATTTGGTTGAGAAACGTTTAGACGATACCATTAATTCAATCACATCGTGACACGCATATGGAAAGAACCCGATTAAGCCTAGAATCGACATTGTTACTAACGCCATGGCAAACACTTCCCTAGTTCATTCTCCTACTGATTATATCTTTTACATTATTGTTTGTTTTGTTTACAATTCGTTCACAACCCCCCCCCCTTTATTTACCGGAAAATATTGATTACTAGTCATCTACTTCACTAAAGACTTGAATTTGCACCGTATTCTCTGTGGGATTCGACCCCAACCTTGTTGGGTTCTTTACTTGACTACGACCGCTTACGCTTCGTTAATTCGAGGTGTAGTTTGGGCGTTATCAAAGAGCGCAGTCCTATTTCTGATCATATAAATAATTTTCAGGGAGGGAACAGCTGTCTGGAACGGGAGTAAAGTTTGATGAAGAAATTCAAGGACTTTGGCTTCTCAATACTCTGCTAGATTCTTGGGAGACTCTTTGAGTTTCTTTGACTAATTCTGCTCCCAGTGGTGTTGTAACTATGGAATATGCTAATAGTGGTGTCTTGAATGAAGAGAGGAGAAGAAGATCTCAAGCCTCATCTTCTTCAGCTTCATGCTTCGATGTTTTAGTTACTGAAAATAGGGGGAGAAACAAGTTCAGAGATCAGAATGACAGAGGTACAAATAGAAGCAAGTCAAAGTTTAGATACAAGAATGTTACATGTGACTATTGCCACAAGAATGGGCATATCATTAAATATTATCACAAGCACAAGAGAGATATGAGACGACAAAAGAAAGAAGGCGATAATAAGAATCGTATTGTTGTTGTTATTAATGATGATCTTCTTATTTCTTGTGGTGAAAATGACATTAATCTTATTCGTGATGAGTCTAGCTAATTTGTGAATTTTGGTGCTATCATGTCACGCCAAGAAGAAATTATTTTCTTATTATACTCCAGGTAATTTTAGGATGTTGAAAATGGGTAATAATGATGAAGTTAAAGTTCTTGGCATTGGAAAAGTTTGTTTGAAAAGTAAAAATGGTTCGAGATTAGTTCTCAACAATGTCAAGCATGCTCCAGATGTTCACCTGAATTTGATCTCTATAGGAAACCTTGATGATGAGGGTTATGTAACACCCTTTGTGCTGGCCAGTGGAAGCTTACTAGAGGTTCATTAGTTGTGGCTCGTGATGACAAGTTGTCTAACTTGTACGTATTTTAGGGCTCCATTTCTATACGCTCGGTAAATTTGGTGGAGAATGACACTTCATCAGAATTATGAAATAAAAGGCTGAGTCATATGAGTGAGAAGGGGATTGATAATTTAGCTAAGAAAAATTTACTTTCTGGAGTGAAACAAGCAAAGTTGAAGAAATGTGTTCATTGCTTAGTTGATAAACAGAAAAAAGGTTTTTTCCAGAGTCATCAGCCTTCAAAAAAGCTTGATTTATTAGAATTGGTCCTTTCAAAGTAAGCTCTCATGATGATGCACTTTACTTTGTAATTTTTATTGATGATTATTCTCCAAACTCTGGGTATTTTCTTTAAAGTTCAAGGATCAGGTACATGATGTGTTCAAGGATTTTCAGGCCTTGGTTGAGAGACAGACAAGGAAGAAATTGAAATGCATCCTCTCAAATAATTATGATGAGTATATTGGTCCTTTTGATAGATATTGTAGAGAGCAGGATATTCGGTATCAGAAAACTCCTTCAAAGACTCCTCAGTTAAATAGTTTAGCAGAGAGGATGAACAAAACTCTAGTTGAGAGAGTTAGATGTATGCTTTCAGATGCTAACTTGCCAGATTATTTTTTGTTAGAAGCACTTAATACTGATGCTTATGTTATTAATTTATCTCCTACTGTTTCTTTGAATGATGATGTCCCTAACAAAGTTAGGTCTGTTAAGAATGTTTCTTATGATCATCTTAGAGTTTTTGGGTGTAAAACTTTTGTTCATGTTCCTAAGGATGAAAGATCAAAGTTAAATGTTAAGACTAGACAGTATATCTTCATTGGTTATGGTCAAGATGAATTGAACTATCATTTTTATGATCCAGTTGTGAGAAAAAACTTGTTAGAAGTCGTGATGTTGTATTTTTTGAAGATAAAACAATTGAAGATTTTGACAAAGCTGAGAAGGTTGATTCTCAGAATAGTGAAAGTCTAGTTTATGTGGATCCAGTTCCTTTGATTATTACACCTGAAGAAAATCTTTATAATGATGAAAATCAAGTTGATAATAAGGATGGTGATCATGTTCAGAATGACCAAGATGTTGTTGATGCTCCAGTGCAAGATGATGTGGTTGTCCAGCAACTAGCTACTATTGATGCTCCAGAGAGTTCTCTCAGAAGATCTACTAGAGATAAAGTACCTTCATCTCGTTATTCTCTCAATGAGTATGTACTCTTGTCTGATGGGGAAGAACCTGATAGTCTTGATGAGGCCATGGATAGTGAAAAAAAAGGGATTTGATGCTATGGAAGATGAGTTTAAATCCTTGCATGATAATCATATCTTTGATTTAGTTAAGTTACCTAAAGACAGAAGAGCTTTGAAAAATAGGTGGATTTTTCGTGTGAAACATGAAGATGGTAATCCAGTTTCACGGTACAAAATTATATTAATTGTGAAGGTTTTAACCAGAAAAAGAGAGTTGATTTTGATGAGATATTCTCTCCAATTGTGAAGATATTATCCATTCGTGTTGTTCTAGACTTAGTTGCAAGTCTAGATTTAGAGATTGAACAAATGAATGTAAAAATTGCTTTTATCCATGGTGACTTAGATGAAGAAATTTATATGGAGCAGCCATAAGGTTTTGAAGTCAAAGAAAAAGAGAATTATGTTTGCAAATTAAAGAAAAGCTTGTATGATTTGAAACAAGCTCCCAGACAGTGGTACAGAAAATTTGGTTCTTTTATGATTTAGCAAGGCTTCAAGAAGACTTCTTCAGATTATTGTATTTTTGTGCAAAAATTCTCTGATGGTGACTTTATCATTGTGTTGCTTTATGTTGATGACATGCTTGTTGTTGGTCATAATGCTTGCAGGATTCAAAAGTTGAAGCAAGAGTTGAGTAAGTCTTTTTCTATGAAAGACTTGGATCAACAAGGCAGATTCTTGGCATGTAGATTGTCTGTGATAGAAATTCTAAGAAGTTGTGGTTATCACAAGAGAAGAATATTCAGAAAGTACTTCGAAGGTTCAACATGGATAAGGCTAATATTGTCAGTATACCTTTAGCTATGCACTTCAAGTTGAGCACGAGGAGTGTCCCTTTCAGTGATGATGGAAGGAAGATATGAAGAAAGTTCCTTATACTTCAGCTATTGACAGTTTAATGTATGCAATGACTTGTACAAGACCAGATATTGCTCACATTATTGGTATTGTTAGTCCTTTTCTTTCTAATCCGGAAAGAAAACATTGGAATGCTGTGAAGTGGATCATGAGATATCTTTGTGATACTTCTAGTCTGAGTTTGTGTTTTGGTATAGAAAAGTCTATTCTTTGTGGTTATACTAATTCATATATGGCTGGTGATGTTGATACTCGCAAGTCTACTTCAGGGTACTTGGTTACTTTTGTAGGGGGAGCTATGTCTTGGCAATCTAAGTTGTAAAAATGTGTTGCTCTATCTACTACAGAAGCTGAGCTTATTGTTGCCGTTGAAGCTTGTAAAGAGTTGCTCTGGATGAAGAGATTCTTGGGAGAATTTGGTTGTGCTCAAGAGAAGTATGTGCTTTATTGCGACAGTCAAAGTGTTATACATCTTGGCAAGAATTCTACATTTCATGAACGGTCTAAACACATTGATATGAGATACCATTGAATTCGAAATGTGTTCGGTTCTAAGTTGCTTGAACTTGAGGAGATTCATACAAATGATAATAGTTCTGACATGATGACTAAAGCTTTGCTAAGAGAGAAGTTTGAAGATTGTTGCATGATCACCGGAATGGCGATCTCCTCCACATAGTCGTGAGGGAGAGAATTGTTGGGTTATGGGTCTTTTTTTCTTTTTATGTGGATAAATAAAGTCCAATTTGAACCAACTCACTTTTTCCCATAGGTCCAATTCTATGGGGAATATATATAGACCTTTTTAGGTCTTATTTCACATCCACAAAAGAGTTTTTCAGCAGCCGAGAAAGTGCAGATTTTTGCACCCAATTTCAGCCCTAAATTGCCAACTTCAAATTGTGATTCTCGCTTCATTTCTTGTCTGATTAAGCTGATTTTTGGACAGCTTGTTCTTTTCATCTCAATATTTAATTAGGAACTGACAGAATTGGATTTGGTGCTTCGTAGCACTAGTTTTATAACCATGAATAGTAGCTATATTTTTTTATGTTTTTGCTCCTTTTATTCTCTTATTTTTGGTATTGTAATTTATCTATTGTTGCTCGTTGTTTAGCACTTCTTTGATGGCCATTTTGGAGAAAATTATTGTAACTCGTGGTGATTATAGTGGAGATTTTGGTCCCGTGATTTTTACTCTTCACACCAAAGGGATTTTCTACGTAAATCTTGATGTCTCGTGTGATTGATTCTATTTTGCCTTGTCGTATTCTTTTGGTTGATATATTTGCTACCCTATTATCATTGTTCTTGAGTTTGTTGTCTTCTCTTGATTCAAATCGAAAGGGAAAGTTTAGACTTGGGTATTCTTGCGCTGCTACCCTGTAGTGCATTCTTTGTTAGTGCCTTGCCTTTCCCAACAACTAGATCTGAGGTCGCGTAGGAGACGCCAAAAGATGTAATGTACTCATAAAAAAAATAAGTGCAGAATCAGTACACAACCACTGTGTACTGATAGAATCATCGGCCAGCTTCAATAAATAATATAAATATAATAAATCAAAACTGAATAAAGTAGTGCAAGCATGTAGTAACAACCAACAACATGATTCCAGGCTCTCAACCTACCTTCTAACTTATCAACCACATAAAAACAGGTTCAACAATCATTTAACCATGAACAAAAAATAAGACATTACTTATCTCATTTCCAGACCAACTACGAATCTCTAGACCAACACCTAGTGTTAACATGTAATGCCGGTCCACCTCAGAATTAACCCCACATTTAAATATAACAATCCAGCCTCTCAAGGACCAACATGATAAATCACAAAGTAAGAATCAATCCGGTTCACTCATGAAATCATCGAAAATACAATAAATAATGCAAATTTAACTCATATCAGGCGTGGTACCCGAGTCAATCATTATTATCCCATACCAGGCGAGGTACCCAAGCCAACTGATAGTATCCCGTATTAGGCGTGGTACCCGAATCAACCGTTAATATCACACAAAATCAACAATCAACACCAAAATGAACAGAAACACCTTGTAAACCAACAAGCAATAATCAAGTTCATTTCGCATAATCGACACCCCAAATACTTGAATATTCAGTCTTTCTTTTCTAAGCACGAAAACACGTACAATACTAAGTTATAGTTACATGTATGTACATTGAATTTGGCAAACATTAACTATCACCTACCTCGAATTGCTTTTGGGAAGCTTTACTGGACCGGAGCCTTCCCATTCCGGAAGCTTGTGCTTGCTCTTGGTCTTTTGAATGGAGTTTGGTGAAAATTCACTGAAATTCATCTTCCTTCGTCTCTGCCCTTTCCCAAAACGTTCTTGAAAGTTTCTGAATATTTTTGGGGAAGTTTCAGCATAAAATTCGATTCAATCCGCTATAGCAGTCCGTACACCGCTATAGAGGCGCCGTCGTAGTGAAACCGACTGCTATGGCAGTGCTGATCGTCGTTGACTTTTGCTATAACGAAGGCCGCGACAGCGCTGTGTCAACCGCTATAGCGATTGAGACTGGACAGAACCTCGAGAAATTTCACAAAAGTACCCATTTTACAACACACCTTAAATTCTGACGTTCCAGAACAACTTCTTCATGTCAACCTTGATACTGGGAGTTCTACTTATCCGAATTCATTTTCGAAAAGTCCTCCAGACTCCTTAACGTCTTAGCTAACGAAAAAAACTAGCTCAGTAAAAGATACATTACCAAATCCTCACTCGAATTTAGCTAGACCATACCTCGCTCAGAAACCATCTGAGACTAGCCTAGCCTGAAATTTCCAACTCCCAAACCCAAAAATTTCTAACTCAAAACTTAGCACGAAAGGTTTATCCATAACGATGGACCCGATCATTACAATTTAACACTATTTTTAAAAATATTTTGATAGGGTTTTCTCATGGGTCACTTTAGATAACATATTGAGCCTAAATCAACTCAGTTTTTGCATAATCAAATGTATTTATTTTTAGCAAAAATTAAAAAAACAAAGTTAGAATGAAAAATATTATTTACTTGAATTCAGGCCTGGATGTAGTAGAAAACAATTAGTATATTAAACGATCATCATCTGCACATAATAATAAAAATGTTAAATGAAAAAAAAATGAAGAATATGAAAAATGTAATGATCAATAACAAAAAGGAGAAGGAAACGTAACATTATATATCACTGCAGGAGTATATATAAGAGAGGTTAAGAAGATAGAACTTCATTCCAATTTAATTTTTATTTAAATTCAAATGCAATTCAAATATCATATCAATTTGTTAAAAAAAGATCAGTTTATTATTTTTCTCCCTTATCCTTAGTTTTTCAAATACAATGCATATTGATCTTATAATGTATATATTTGAATTGAGAGAAATATTTTAAATCAATGAGATCAATTCACGTATGTTATTTTAATAAATAATAACAAAATAAAAGAAGATCAATTTGTTACTTTTTCTTATCCTGACTATTTTACCTTTTTCCTACGTTTTTTTTCTTCGTTTATATTCTTTTATTTCGTTCTTCCTTTTGTTTGTTTGTTAAAGAATATTTTTAAAATACAAGTTAGTAACGATTTAAATATACAACTTATATTTAAAATTTTAAAATAATTACCCATAGGATGAGGATTTGGGTGCACTACAAATCGATATTTATTTAAATATATAAATAATTGCAAATAGATATGGATATAAATATTATTATTAATATTATTATAGATATTATTATTATTATTATTATTATTATTATTATTATTATTATTGTTATTGAGCAGATATTGTACTTTTAATTCAAATTCAAAAAAATTAATAGTAACACATGGTTATTATTATAAAGCAAAGAACGAAGCATCAGAAGAAGCCAAGTGACAAGCTACTGAGAAATCATGTGGCAGTTTTTAGGACAAAGCTTAATAATCAATATAAGCTTTGTCATAAAAATTGCCACGTGGCTTTTCAGTAGCTTACCACTTGACTTCTTTTGGTGTTTCGTCCTTTTGTAATATATAATGCAAATTGAAGGAGATTTCAATATTAACTTTTTTCTTGAAATACAAAAGAGTATACTTTATTTCCAAAAAATAAAATAAATGAAATAAAACCCATGCGAAAGTGTCATCTTCGTGCCACACAACTTCATCACAATTATAAGGCAAATTTTGGGAGTAGGATAATTACATTGCTATTTGAGTCTAACAATGAGGGATCCGCGTAATTACATATCTAATCGCTTTGCCTCCATTTACTCATTATAAATTCGAATTAATTTGATTAGCGAGTGTCAAATATAGAACGACTGAAAAATATTGTACTATATAGAAAATCTTGTTTACCTTTAAGGTTGATAGTTTTCTTATGGGTTGAATTGTTTTTTTTTGCACAAAGTATCATGTAAAAGTATATATGGATAAATTTATATTCACAGAAATAGTAAAATTGCATAAAATAATTTATTGGTAATAAGTAGCCGAATATTGTAGAAGGTATAAAATGAGTGTTCTGAATTGATCCAGTTCATACACATAATATTTAATTCAAATTTATATGAGTAAATGGAAGACAAAGTGATTAGATATGTAGTTACTCACATTCATATATTTAGGAAATTTACTTAAGGTAAGAAATATTTTTTTACTATATTTTTAGGAAAGTTATAACGTAGATCTAGAATTTGGGATTGTAAAAATCTTTTGAGAGAAAATATATAAAATAATTAATATTTTAATTATGGTTAGAGCTTTATTTTAATTAATTAAATCTTATTCATTAACTTTAAATTATGACATGTGTCTCTAATTTAAAATAAAAATTTGTAAAAAATGGAGAGAAAGAAGATGAAGAGGAGCGGAGTATATTAATGGGTTCAATGAACTAATTATTGTAGGTATTGTTAAACCATTTGTTTATGGAGTGTCGACAATTTTAATTTGTCCCAAAACGTTTAAAATATAGTACTTCTATGTACGTATGATGATAATATTCGTCATAACATCCAAAAAATAGGAAAATGACCAATAATGTTTGCACGGAAAAACTATGTGCATTATTGCAGATGACCCTTTTGTCAAAAGAAGAATAATTAACAAACGAAAAAAGGCATAAACTCACATCTATAAATCCATAACATTTATTGCTATTGAGATATCACCAAGCAAACTCAAGGCAAGAAAAGTAAAAACAAACAAATAAATAATGGAGGGAGCTTCAAATGCTAAGTTGGGTTTCTTGCTTATCCTTTTTCTTGTTGCATCTCGTAAGTTCTTAACCTTCTTTTCCTCCTTTCATTATCATACTACATGTACAAATTAAGCAAATAAATTTACCACGTTTGTGGAGACATTTCCCATGTGGTTGTACGTGGATGTGTCAAATGGGTGAGTTTGGAAAAAATTTATTATGGGAGAGGCACAATAAATAATAGTTGTGTGAGGCTTTATTTAGTTTTTTGACACTTGAAAAGTGGACCCTTTTATTTACATTACATGTTATTTATCACTATTTCTTTTTTTCTTTCAAATTTTTTATTCTTCTTATTCCTAACTAATATCAAACTTTTAAGTACACAATTAAGTGATTTGGTAAATATATTTTCTTTTAAAACATGTTAGAACTATTATGATTTCAATTCTTTATTAATAACACTATTAAAAAATGCTAAAATTTGACGAGAAAAACTGACGGACTCAGTTGGACTGTCAATGATTTTATTTTATTTTTTAAAAAAAACAAGGTATTTTTGTTGGTTATTTTTCACGCAAAATGCCCAAAAACTATAAAAAAAAATTATTTTTTTAAAGAAAATTGATAGATATCCATCAATTTTCTTTTTGGTTACAAAAATTAACAAACGTCCATCGATTTTAAAAGTGTACAACTGCAGTTGAAGAGTATAAATAAGAATTGCGTAAGCATAAAAATGAGTGTTTAATTTTTGATACAGCATTTTACACTATCAAGTTTTAATTTAACGTCTATTTTGAATATTAATTAATAACATGTTATCAATCTTAACTATTAATAAATTAAAATACACTGATAATTTTATTATTAAGAAATAATAATTCAAATTTTGTTTAAATATGTCAGAAGCATATCCTAATTGTTGTTAATTTATTCCTAAGGTTTTTCAAAATTTGATATTTTTACGTTCTAGTTTTTTTTTATATACTTCTTTTTGGGTTCAAGTAATCAATCCGAAAAAATTAAATAATTAAAGCAATCATCTTAAAGGTATGAAATGAAGAAAATGATTAATGCAAAAAGGAGCATAAACAGAAACAAAAAATGAAAAATAAATTTATTCTAACCCAAAAAATTTCAACAAGTAATAGAGACGCTAAGGTTGAATATGAAATTATAAAAATAAAAATAGCAACAATTAGGGATGGACTCACACAATACTAATTTTTTAAGAGTTCGTTTTATGTAATATTTAAACACAAGATACTAATTTTTATACTTATATTATTTTTATTTATACTCTTCAGCAGTAATTTTGCACTTTATCGATAGACCTTCATTAATTTTGTATAAAAAAATTACAGACATTTGCCCATTTTTTTTACAACAACATACCCAGTGTATTTCCACAGCGTGGGGTCCGGGGAGGGTAGAGTGTACGCAGTCCATACTGACAGTTGTGTATTTTTTAAAAAAAAATCATTAAAAATCTGACAGAGTTCGTCAGTTGTGTTTTTTTTAAAAAATCATTGAAAATCTGACAGAGTCCGTCAGTTGTGTTTTTTTCTAAAAAAAAATCATTGAAAATTTGACAGAGTATGCTGATCTTTTTCAGGTGGATTGTAGCATTTTAAGTAGTGTTATTAATAATGAATCAAAAGTCTTAACTGTTCTAAGAATGATTCAGTTATTTTAAGAGAAAATATATTTATTAAATTGTTTAATTGTGTATTTAAAAGTTTATTATTAGTTACTATTTTTTTTAGGAATAAGAAGAATAAATTAATGAAATAAGAAGATGAGTGATAGTAAATAGCATGTAAAGTAGATAATGGACTCACTTTCCAAGTGTCAAAAAACTAATTGGAGCCTCACACAACTATTGTTGATTGTGTCTCTCCCATAGTAAAAAATTTCGGTGAGTTTGGATTGAATTTGAGTGGGCTAAAATGACCAAGTTAATAAATAAATAAATAAATACCCAAGTTATTAACCCGCTCAAAGGTTACTTGGGTTGGGATGAGCGGAGTCAAGATATGCTAACCAATGGATCATAACACAAGCCGTCCAACTTTTACTAAAAATTAGTTTAATTGTTTTCTCATATAATATTTTAGTTATCGAATTAAATCTCCCCCTCCCCTCTCCCTTATTATGTAGATCTAACATATAAAATTTAAAAATTTAAATATGTTTTTATAATTTTTCACGGGTCAATTTTTGTTAACATATTTAGCTTAAATCAAACATACTTCTAGAAGGCTAAATTCGACAGGTCAAAATGAATCGAGTTAATGCTTAAATTAGAACACATTACTTTGTGGCTACATACACTTAGTCAAACCTTCTAAAAGTAAAAAAGAGTCGACAGACTCTTCCATTCTACTCTCTCACAAGTCATTCGAAGCTTAGCGGGCGATCCACGCAATTAATTATCATGCCTAAACTTAAACAAATTTTATTTTCATCCATTAATTTTTTCACTCCTAACAGACAATGTGATAACTAATTATAAGACATGATTTATTTTTTCATGTAGTGCTTCAATGTTCAAGTGCCCAAGATCAGACTTTGGAAGAAGCAACAATAGCATCAATATTAGGAAGGAAGGTGAATGGAGATGAGTGTATGTGTGGCCCGTTTAATGGTTGGACATGCGCCGATGGCTGTGGCGTTGCCTGTTATCCCGATCAGACTACTTTAATTGGATTTTGTCATTGATCCATGCAAAACGAATCGATTATTCAGGACTTTCTTACCTTCACTTTCATTACATCAATGTGGATTGCCTCGTGAAATATGCACCTAAATATATAGATGCTTGGAATTGGATTGTTCCATACATCTTATCAAAATTAATGTATTACTACTACTACTTTAAATCCCTATATATGCTTGGTGTGTTTAAGTGCTTCATGTTTGAAGTATTTGTAAGATATAAATAAACTTTAAATAAATTGTGTATGTTATATATTTTTGGGTTCAACCGTATCAATTGTACGTCTTCTATTATTAGTTTCACGCAGTGAAAGATTTAAAAATGTGTTTAATTTTTATACATCAATCGAGAGTATAAAAAGTATTTACGCAATTTGATTGTTAAAAGGACAATTATAGGTAAATATCCTTTATAATTAGTGTTGATATATATATTGATAACCTAACAACATTTACAAGTTACTTTCTTTAATACATAGATCAAACTAACTATAAATCTTTTTACATCCTTTTTGGAAAATGCTCGATGCCTTTATAATTCAGAAGCTATAGCTTACAAGGCTAATTGGACAAACGATTAGCTAGAGCTATTAAAATGCGTTGGACTAGATCTTTAAATTCTCTTTTTAAAAGAAATTTATGAATAAGAATTATAATTTATTAATTATTAAAGTTTCGATTATGTAAAAACTTAGTAGGCGTTTGGCCATAAATATTATTCACAATATTTCGGAATACATTTTCACTTTATTCCAGAATATTTGTTTGGCCATGAAAATCAAAAACATATTCCGGAATATGTTTTCACAATTTTTGATTTTTTGAAAAACACCTCTTGAGGTGTATTCACTATTTTTTTATTCAATTTTTTCTCTCACTTTATTTTTAAATACTACACCAACTCAATAGTTAAAATATTTTTGAAAATACTATGGCCAAGCACAACTCCAACTCTATTTTCAATTTTAAAGTGAATACCAATTAAAGTAAATACGTTTTTAATTTTTATGGCCAAACGAGTCCTTAGATATTCAATTATTAATTTTATTTAAAGAGTTGAAGCCGTCATATTTTCCCCTAATGATTCCTAGTTATACTGGATTAAAATTCTACACAAAGTTTTAGCCCATGTTTTAAACAAAACTTAGTTGCAAATCACTTTTGATACATTTCTTTATAGGGTCCGTATATACGTCTTTGTCCTCAACTTTAAACAATATGCGTAGGTGGATCCACAGCTTTACTTACGGGTTCATGAGAATTCAATAACTTATGTTCAAATTTTTTATATATAATAAAAAATTTACTTAATATTTATAAATATTTAATTATAAATTTAACTTTAATTACTCGTATATTAATTTGAATTTGTTATAAGAATTTATAAACTTCAAATCTTAGATTTGAATCATTATTAAATGGGACCACTCTTATTAGTGGGTTCAATGAACTAACCATCTTATTGTTATACTGTCAATACATTTGTTTATGGAGTTCCTACAATTTTAATTTGTCCAAAAACGTTTAAAATATATGTACGTGAGGTTCTAATATTCATCAAAACATCCAAAAATAGGTCTAACCTACTCTTAATATAATATTTGGACGCAAAAGCTATGTGCATTATTGCAGATGACCCTTTTGTCATAGAAGAATAATTAACAATTTCTTTTTTAAAAAAAAAAAAAGGAGGGGGGGGGGGGGAGGGGGAGGGATAACTCACATCTATAAATCCATAGAACATTCTTAACCTTCTTTTCCTCCTTATATTATCACACTATATATACAAAGCAAATAAATTTACCACGTTTGCCAGCATGGTCTAATTTGTTGAGACATTTCCCATGTATTTTTACATACGTAGGTGTGTCAAATGAATTGAGTTTGGACTAAATTTGGGAGAGCTAAAGTGGTTGAGTTAAACGGCAGATTATTATCCCACTCAAAAATTACTTGGGTCAGGATGAGTTGAGTCAAAATATGCTAAACAAACAAAACTTACGACATTTGTAAGTATGGTCTAGGTTGTGGAGACATTTTCCCATGTAATTGTATTTGTGTGTAAGGGTGTTAAATAAACGGGTCAAAATAGGTTAAGTTAATCAATGAACGAGTTACTAATTAACCTGCTCGAAGGTTTTTGAGTTAAGTTTGACTCTTACCAAGTTTAAATTTCATTATTTCTTTTCTTATAATTTATTTAGTTACCAAATAAAACTTTTATTTTGTTTTATTATGATTCTATTTAACAATATTTTTAAGAATATTTTGACGAGGTTTTCTCATGGGTCAATTTAGGTAGTATATTGAGCCTAAATCAACCCAACTTCTAGATGGTCTGGATTGTATGGGTTAAAATGAACTAAGTTAATAAAAGGGAGGGGTTAATTAATAATGGAACAGGTCATTGACCCACCCAAGTTTAAGTGGATTGAATGAGTCACGTATTCATGGATTAATTTTATCATCCCTAATTATGTAAACAATAAATTTAAATGAAATGGGGTGATTCGAGGAAATTAAATGAAATTAGTGATTCTATAATTAAAAAAAATAAGTTGAATAATTTTGCAATTATATTAGTATAAATTGAGTAATCTTGTGTCCAATTAACACAAAATGTGAGTGTGTGCTTGTGCACCGTTTGCTGGTAAATGCGGCGATGGTTGTGGCGATGAGAGTCTTCCCATTAATTTATGGGTGGGAATTTGTGTTTGATCCACCTTAATAAATAGGCTTAAAACATACTCCTTTATGTCTCATATTAGCTGTTCATTATACTAAAAATAATTGTCTCATATTAGTTGACCATCTTACTCAATAAAAAAAGCATTAATTAAATTTTTTCTATGTTATCCTTGCAATTAATTCTTTTTGAAAATGTTTACATTTGTTTGTAAAGTTCCAAAGAAGTTTTTTAAAGGGTAAATTAGTAAAACAATCTTCTTATTTATGATTTCTTAATATGCATGTAAAAAAAGTGTGTAACTAATATGGGACGGAGGGAGTAATTAACTCTTTAAAGTTATCAGAATATTCTATTTAGACTCTTTAAATTTGTCAGAATATTCTATTAGACACTCGAACTAACTCGTATTTCAATTGAACACTTTAATTCCTAATAAAGTGTTTCAATTAAACACTTTCGTTTCAAATTTTGGAAACTTTTTTGCGTGTATTTTCATTCGACTATTAGATAGTTAACTCCATAAAATGTCATTTCTTTTAATTATATGCATTCAATTCAATAAGCTGTAAAACTCCATACATTTTCTACTTGAGGTTGACGCGTATAATTAAAGGAGATGACATATTTAATGTGGTTTAACTTAACTATCTGATAGACGAATGAAAACACACACAAATTCTTTTTCAAAATCTGAGTCGAAAGTGTCTAATTAAAACACTCTATTATTAGAAGAGGTGTTCAATTGAAACAAAACTTAATTCGAGTGTCTAAATGGAATATTCTGACAAATTAAACGGGCTGACCATGTATTAAGCCTAATAAATATAGATGTTTGGATTTATTCCATCTATCTTATTGTCAAAAAGTACTATCTTAAATCCCTATGCTTGGTGTGTTTAACATCATATGTTCGATGTATCTGTAACTCTAAATTGTGCTTCTAAATTGAATGGTGTTGGGCTCAGATGATGTTTTCTTTCTTTATTCGGTTTAAATTCAACCACGTTAATTATCTTCTACTCTATATTAGTTTCATGTAGTGATAGATTTTAAAGTGCATGTGTTTAATTTTCACATATTGAGAATGTAAAAAATATTTACACAACTACACGTATTCTTTATAATTAGTGTTGATTGATAACCTAGAAAAAAATTATAATTACTTGCTATAATTAGGTCAAACTAAAAGTACAATTCTTTTTTTACACTATCTTTCCATAAATAGGAATTTGGCGATTGACCAAATGCATAACATTCCCTTTAAAAAATGCTTATGCCTTTAATGCAGAAGCTGCATAAAAGGCTTGATTACATTTGGTATGTCATCCTTGGGACAAACAATTAGCTAGAGCTATACTAAAATGACATGGTTCAATTCAATTCAGTTCAAGCAATCCTAGGAAAATTTTTATTATGGAAGAGGCACAACAAATAATAGTTGTGTGAGGCTTCATTTAATCTTTGACACTTGGAAAGTGGACCCTTTTATTTACATTACATGTTATTTATCACTATTCCTCTTTTTCTTTTAAATTTTTTATTCTCTTATTCCTAACTAATATCAAACTTTTAAGTACACAATTAAGTAATTTGGTAAATATATTTTCTTTAAAAACATGTTAGAACTATTATGATTTCAATTCTTTATTAATAATACTATTAAAAAATGTTAAAATTTAACGAAAAAACTGACGGACTCAGTTGGATTGTCAATGATTTTTTTTTTAAAAAAAAAACAACGTATTTTTGTTGGTTATTTTGCACGCAAAATGCACAAAAACTATGATTTATTTTTTTAAAAAAAAATCGACATATATCCATCAATCTCTTTTTGGTTACAAAAATTAACAAACGTCCACCGATTTTAAAAGTGTAAAGCTGCAGTTGAAGAGTATAAATAAGAATTGCATAAGCATAAAATATTAGTATTTAATTTTTTATACAGCATTTTACACTATCAATTTATAATTTAACGTCTATTTTGAATATTAATTAATAACATATTATCAATCTTAACTAGTATTAATAAATTAAAATACACTGCTAATTTTATTATTAAGAAATAATAATTCAAACTTTGTTTAAATATGTCAGAAGCATATCTTAATTGTTGTTAATTTATTCCTAAGGTTTTTTCAAAATTTGATACTTTCACGTTCTAGTTTTTTTTATACTTTTTTTTGGGTTCAAGTAATCAATACAGGAAAATTAAATAATTGAAGCAATCATCTTAAATGTATGAAATGAAGAAAAGAATTAATGCAAAAGGAGCATAAACAGAAACAGAAAATAAAAATAAAATGTATTCAAATCCAAAAAATTTCAACAAGTAATGGAGATGCTAAGGTTGAATATGAAATTATAAAAATAAAAAATAGCAATAATTAGGAATGGACTCACACAATACGAATTTTTTAAGAGTTCGTTTTGTGTAACATTTAAACACAAGATACTAATTTCTATACTTATATTATTTTTATTTATACTCTTCAGCTGTAATTTTGCACTTTATCGATAAACCTTCATTAATTTTTGTATAAAAAAATTACAAACATTTGCCAATTTTTTTTTTATAAAATAATAATTTTTATAATTTTTAAGTGAAAAAATAATCAGCGGAAATACGTTATTTTTTAAAAGTCCATCAGTTGTGTATTTTTTTTTTTTAAAAAAATCATTGAAATTTTGACAGAGTTCGTGAGTTGTGTTTTTTTCTAAAAAAAAAATCGTTGAAAATTTGACAGAGTCTGCTGATCTTTTTCAGGTGGATTGTAGCATTTTTAAGTAGTGTTATTAATAATGACAGTTCTAAGAACGATTCAATTATTTTAAAAGAAAATATATTTATTAAATTGCTTAATTGTGTATTTAAAAGTTTAATATTAGTTACTATTTTTTTTAGGAATAAGAAGAATAAATTAATGAAATAAGAAGATGAGTAAATAGCATGTAAAATAAATAATGAGCTCACTTTCTAAGTGTCAAAAATTAAATGGGGTCTCACACAACTATAATTGATTGTGCCTCTCCTATAGTAAAAAGTTTCCAATCCTAGCAAGGTAAAGAACCCAACTCAATCTAGCCCAGGCCATCATTTAAAAGAAGGAATTTATGAGATTGTTTCCGGTGAAGAAAAACTTTTCTATGTGAATAAAATTTATTTATTTCTTAATTATAAAAGATTAAACATTAGGTATAGTAAAAACATATATACTCAATTATTAATTTCATTTAAAAAGTTAAAGTCGTCCCATTTCCCCCTAATGATTCCTAGTTATATTAGATTAAAATTCCGATGATACATCAAGTTTTGTATTTTTAGTGTATACACATTTACCACATTAACAAAGAAGTTCGAGGTAAGTATAAGAATCGTATGCAAAGGAAGAATGTACAATCTATTACTCCCTTAGTTTAAAAAAAATGATCTACTTTTCTTTTTAGTCCGTTTAAAAGGGAATGACCCTTTCCTTTTTTGGCAACACTTTACTTTCAACTTTTCACGTGGCATGTTTAAGACCACAAGATTAAATGGTATTTTAGTACATTTGACATAACTTTAATTTAACACCACAAAATTCAAAAGTCTTCTTTGTTTTCTTAAACTCTGTAGCAAGTTAAAATAGGTCATTCTTTTTGAAACAAAGGGAGTACTATTGTTTCTTGGATTCACTATAATATTGACTAACAAATATGCTTTTCGTGAAGATATATATATTCCTAAGTTGTCCAAACAATGTATACATAAAATTTCAACAAGAGGGAGTTGCTCAGATGATAAGCATCCCTTATTTTCAATCCAAAGGTTGTGAGTTCAAATCATAGAAAAAGCAAAAGGGGTGGAAACTCTCAGGGAGTATACATAAAGCTTCATTAGTTGTGTTCCTAAAACTGGAGTGCAAGAACAATCAATAGTTATACTTCTGATTTAAAGTTGTGTAAACAACATAAAACACACTAGTTTGGATGCATAATTACATTTTAAATCAGTATTTTTAAAAATTACATTTTACCCGGAACTTTCACAAGATTAGGCGTGTATCTACAGTAAAAAAACGTGTATCCTAGATACATGTCTAACTAATTGGGGCGCTTTAAAAGGAAGTAACTGATTTGCAATTAATTAGGAGGAAATCACTAATTTCGATTACTAAATATATTTTCAGTAATAAATCTCTTAATATAAGGTGAAAATCAAGGGATTAACTTAATATATATTTTGGTTATGTAATTTGATTAATTTTATTTTTATTACTCTTTAAAATAATAAAATAATTATTATTACTTTGTTTATATGTATCCAATAGGTGATTTCATGTATATGTTTATATGTATCCAGTACTAATTTGATGTATTCCGTACATGTATCCCGTGATTTTTGATGTATCCAGTACTAAATTGATGTATCCCGTACATGTGTCCCGTGATTTTTGATGTATCATGTACATGTATCCAGTACTCTTTTGATGTATCCCGTGATTTCTATTACTCTGTTTATATGTATCCAATAGGTGATTTCATGTATATGTTTATATG
>QJPP01000324.1:12500-50174 GCA_003996215.1 Jaltomata sinuosa | reverse complement strand
CAACTAGTTAGTATTGCCTATATGGATCTTTGCTTCCATTGTATATGCTCTTTGATAAATCCGCATAGATTTCAAGAGATTGTAGGTGTTTTGATACAGCTTTGCTCCATGTGATTTTAGGTCTACCTCTTTCTGTAATACCTTCAATCATTATAGTGTTACACCAATGATCTGTGCAATTTGAAGTACGAGGACATGATTTGACCATCATGCGGTCTTCTCTCGTTATCTCCTCTATATGTGCTACTTGCATCTTTCGTCGGATATGATTATTTCTAATATCATAAATCCATCCGTCTTAATTTCTATTAAATATTTTTCTGTTCATGTTTCTGCTTTAGTGCTTTTTGAATTATATTGTAATAAAATAATTGCTTCTTCGATAGGTTGAAGGCAAGTCTGATTCCTAAGCTTAGATGTGAAAATATGAATTTGTATTAATCAGCTTTGTTGATTATGCTCTTCATTTACTCCACTGTGCTTTTTCCCTTGAGTCGTTCTACTAATTTTTTTTTTTCTAAACTTATTTTGTGCCTTCTGTTGCAGCTTGCGGATATTGTTAATCATGGGCAATTAATTTCAGATGAAATTATAATAGATTTACTATCTAAGCGTCTTGAAGCTGGAGAAGCTAAGGGTGAAACAGGATTTATTCTTGATGGATTTCCTCGAACTATACGGCAGGCGGTGAGCAGTTATTTGTTAAAAGTTTCAAAAACACATTTACCTGTGTCTAGATTCATTGTTGCGCTTGCTGAATGAATACTTTCCCAGCTTTTTGTAGGGAATAGTTTACTAATCTAAATGAAATCCTTGCACACACACATATACATGTGCTATTATCATATTTCTTACATGTGTGTATTATTTAATTTGATGTTTGAATCTATTGACTGGGACTTAATCTTGCGCATCTATCTACTTTAATAGGCCAATATTTTCTTTCACAGTCTGCCATCTGGCACACAGACGCTTGCTATGAATATAACTTAGCAAGATAATATATTAATGTTCTATATCAGTACTTGAGGACTATTTCACAACTAGCGAGGATGCATTACTATAACTGGTTAATGGTTATGGCTGGACCTGCAATTGGAATGCCGCTTGCTCAAGACCAAGTTGAATATGCTGTTGAAAGAAATGAATGAATAACGTACAAAAGATTGAAATCAACAAAGCACGATATGGTTCTCTCAATTGACTGTGCTGTCTGAGAACTAAGCTCTTAGTTGAGGTGATTAGATCCTAACTAGAGCAGATAATACTTCATCTTACATGAGATACTTTTTATTTGTATTTTACTTCAAAGTTTCTGCGAAGAGCATAACTCTGAACTGCATAATTTTTTTATAAGATATTTTAGCCAATTCTTATGTTCTTTGATGAATTAATGGAGATAAGAGCAAATATCTGGCTTAAGTGTGTCTTATTAGTTGTTTCTTGATTTCTTCTTATGACACCTGATAATTGGGAGAGAGACCTTGTGAAATATTGACCACGGTTAAATAGTCTTCAACTTCTTACAATTAATTTCGAAATTTGTGGCGTGTTTGAACAGCCATGTACATCGTCTTATATGTTCTCTTCAATTGCTACCAGAAACTTTTTGATATTGCTTATTATTTTTTGTATGTCGAGCAAGTAATGGCCTTGAAAGTTCTAAATTATGTCCTCACAAGGTTTTTCATAACTGGGTAGTCTTTACAAACATGAACCTCTTCTCAGATGTACCTAGTTAAAACTTAAAAGGCTTTAATTGGCTCTGAGATTTCCTCCACAATTGCTCTACTTAATTGAGCATCATGTGCATGCTTTGATTGTTTGAATGGCATAAAACCTTATGTCGCTACTCCTTTAATAATGATCATCAGCTGGAATTTTTGCTAACAGTTATAAAACTAATAATCTCCAGGGCCTAGAGAACTGTCTCCTGGTAATAAAGATGGAATGTACAATGTTGAGGATACATTCTAATTCTCGTCTGATAAAAAAATTATAGCCTTTGAGGCATGGGTTTATTATCTGCTTCTCTACATTTGTATGACTAGTATGAGAGCACAGGCAAAGTACAATCTAGGAACTAAATGCTCTCGCTTTAGTTGTTATGGACAAGGAGAAATGTTTGGAATATCACTTTGTTATCAATGTTAACTAGTTTGGGAGCTTTTTTCTTGGGTTTTAGCTTTTATTGCCATATGATTGCGGATACTTCAGTTTAGAAAGGCTCATGTAGGCTGTTGCTCAATGTATTGTGTTAGAGCCTTTTTGAATGGGCTTAGAACTTAAAGCTTATAAGCCAAAAACCATAGGTTAGGATTTCTAACTTATGACTTTTGGCTTATTTTTGTTATTTTGGCTTAAAAACAAGTGCATAAAAGCACTTTTTTATTTCACCCAAACTTTACAAAACTGCTTAAAAGCTATTTTGTCTTAAAAGCACCTAAAATAAGCCAATCCAAACAAGCTCTTAGTGATTTTAACAGTCACAACTTTAGGGTTTTCTTGGACTGTTGGGGCTGTTATCCTCTGTTCTAAGTAGAAGCTTAACTTCTTTAATTGGTAGAATTTTCTATTGGTTCTTAACCAATCTTTTGTTTCATGATTTCTTTATGTGATATTATGTTGTCTGTATTATTGATTGATGCACCAATGTTTGTGGGATCAGACCAATTTCTAAATTTGTGGAAGCTGCCAATAACTTCATGGCCAGGGGATTAACTCATCAAAAGGTAGAAAGATGAACTATTAGAGGATGTAGTCAACTTAATGCACGACTGCGAATCTTGTAATTAGGATAATCTTCTTATTGGATAATTTTTGTTGGCTGCTGCACTTCTTAGGTTGAGAGAGTTCTGGATTTTTTCATCATATTTGCCATGACTGTGATGTGACAAAACTCGTTGAAAGGAGTTAGAGCTTAAGTATTGGCATAAACATCCTATTTTCATCATTACTGTGTTTGAAACTTCTATTGAACTTGCATAAAACAATTGTCTTTCAGAATATAGGGGTGAAACCTGCATCTCAATCGAAGGATTTTATATTCTTGCTCAACCCTACTTCTTTTCTTTAAAAAAAAATGGAAGGAAGTAAGGAACATAACTGTCCTCTTACCCCCAAGAGTTGGGAGAAACAGTTGGTGACATTAGAACTGATATACCTTAGTTGTGTATGCCTAAGGAGAAAATCATTATGCTCTCCTGATGATTGTTTTTTCGTTGATGCACAAAGTTTGAATCGATTATCTGAAGGGAAAAAGTTGAACACTGATGAAGATTTATGTAATAATTTACTGAGACTTCAGGAGGCTGTAATGTGTTAAGTAGAGGGTAGGGCCAGGCATAGTTATCTTTTGATATTCTTGTATGCAAAGTCAAGACATTGATATCTCAGTCTTCACTAGTGAAATAAGGTTTGCTATACTAGGGTCTAGGGCTTCTTGCTGGAGTCTCTCCACCAGTTTAGAGGATCATCTTTATTTCCCTTGTTCTTGGGACCAAAAGTTCCCAACACAAGCATTCCCCTGCCTTTCTTTCCCGGCTATGTCGCTTCTATTGCTTGCTTTCTCCAGCTTAATAAAAAGTCAACTTCATGTGGTGTCATGGACCTGTATGACTTCTCAATCTGTTCTGCTTTTTGATACTACGATGTGGACCCATTTCTCCCCGAGTTTCTGTTATTTTTAGCCGAGCCTGGTCACGGGTCATATCATTGTTGCCATCAGAATAACTGATATGATTGTGAAATTCTGGTAACAAATTAGAATCCATGAGCAAACGCTGAAACTTATGGTCTAGTGTTTGAAGGCTAATATTTATATATTTTGGACTCTGTTGGGTTCACCTTATTCTCTGGCGTATCACTTTTTTGTTTTATGCCAATCAAAATTCAATACTTTTACTACAATTGAAGCTCTCTGCAGCCCTTGGTTCCTATATTTGGAAGTTTGTTTCCTCTATAATTGGATCTACAGATGAAACAGATCTGATATGTGTGCAGGTCCAAGCGATGAATTATCAACAGTGTAAGTACTGCATGGTTGTCTGCTCTCCTCTGATAGTGGCTAAGCTGCTTTGTGCAATGAAATTAATAAATTTCTTCTCCTCCTTTAACAATATAGACTACATTTTCTCTGATCCTGTTATATGTGTTATTTAGGAAATCTTAGAAGGAGTGATGGACATCGACTTGGTGATTAATCTGAAGCTTCGGGAAGATGCGTTGATTGCCAAGTGCTTAGGAAGGAGGACTTGTAGCGAGTGTGGAGGGAATTACAATGTTGCGTGCATCGACATGAAGAGTGAAGATGGCAAAACTAGAATGTACATGCCTCCCCTTCTCCCTCCTCCGAATTGTGAAACCAAGCTTATTACACGGTCTGATGACACTGAAAATGTCGTGAAGGAACGCCTCCGCATCTACCGTGAAATGGTATTGATCTACTTTTCTCTTATTTATCATTTCTCACATTGTGCAAGTGTTCTCTTACTAAATGGTTGGGGTTTTGCAGAGCCAACCAGTGGAGGAGTTTTATCGCATGCGGGGGAAGCTGTTGGAGTTTGATCTCCCTGGAGGAATTCCAGAGTCATGGCCAAAGTTGCTTCAGGCTTTGAATATCTATGACGATGAGGATAAGAAATCTGCAGCAGCATGATACTGATTACTTGTCTTGTTAGTATGATTACTAGTGTTATAGTTTCATTCTTTGCATGCATCTTGGAAATGCGTGGGTGTCTATTCGATTTAAAAGCACGATAATGGGGTCTCTTTCTCCCTCACTATTGTATTATTATGCTAACATTTGTATGATGTATTTCTTGTCCATGTTTGTTCATAAAGGCCAGCAAAGCTATGTTTACCTTCGATCATGTCATTTCATTAAATATTGATAATATAGCAGGCGGAAGATAGCTTCTTTTTTTAAAATAAAATAAAATAAAAGGTTACAACTGTGGTGGGAGGTTAGGCATTGACCTCAACATGTATATATATTAATAACAAGTGAATCCACGAAGGATTGGGATAATATTGATTTACCTTTTCAATTACAACATTGAACTGTCCAATAGAACATGTAAGAGGGTAGTAGATAAAAGGCAAAGGTAGCTACATCAAAAAATTGTCGATGGATTCTGCGATCAGATGCCACCAGATAGAACCAGTACTTAATTCTCCGAGATCCATAACACAATGAAGTTCCATATCTATATCTGATGCTTTCACATCTATCTAATGTATACCTATGAACAGTACTAGGCTCTGATACCAGATTGCAGGATCTGAGACCTAGCGGTAGTCCGCCTGGTCTAGGATCAAGCAATTCAGCACCCTTATACTAGCGGTACGCACTGCTAAGAACTGAAATATACGAGATTTTTAATACGATTTCTCTGACTGTATGGAAGAGACTAACTCTTTTACCTGAGCAAAGGACCTGTCAAGAAACACAGTATATACTCTTATTAATCTTTTGTCCAACGGTTCTAACCGAGTAGCGGTTCTAACGGGACCAAGAGGCGCCCTTTACAACACATATCTCGGGCTGAAGAGGTCATGGCTTGCTACAGGCTTGCCAGACAGAGATAATAAGAGCAGTACCGGATCCGACTGTACCACCATCTCAGAACCAAGTCAAGAAACCATATGAAAATTCCTGAATATTTTAATAAAACTTAGATCCGTTCATGGTGCATATAGGAGAGAAGTTAGGCCATAGACATAGACATGGAAACCCTTTAGCCGGACATCGTCCGAGCTAGGAGAACAGAACTAAAATAAATAAAACTAAAAAGTAAATACCTTAAAGGACGGCCAAGACCCAAGGATTGCTAGTAAAACTGATCCAAAATTTTTATTTAAGTCGGAACAGTGGCCAACGCTTTCTGATTTTCTTTACAAAAGCTAAGAGAGAAGAGAGAGTTTCTAAATTTTTCTGTGTGTTCCTACTTAACAAAATGAATACTTATATAGAAAGAAAAGAAAACATAAAGAATCTATGTACAGTAGAGAGGGGTCACATATGGGTCCCTAAACAGTGAATTTACTGTTTAAACAGTTTATATACTGTGTAGTAATAGTGACAGCCTGTTTTCTGTCTTCTTCATACTTTCTCTTTGCCACGCTTTTTCTCCATGGCTTTTAGTGATTGCAGCAAATCTTCTGCTTCCTGTATATCTTCTGTGGACAATATAATGTCTTCTTCATGGCGTTGTACTTCCTCGTTACTGGTTTCACTTCGCATTGAAGTATCAGATTTATCAATCTGAGTGATATTTTGAAGCAAGCTTCTTTTCATTTCTTCGAGATACTCGTTGATCATTGCTTCCTTATCTACATCTTGAGTGGAGATTCTTCGGGCAATATGCATGACTGAGGGATTATCAACGCTAATTCCCTTTTGAGGAAGTTCTTCATAAGTATTAACTGTGTTAATAATTATGTCAATAAGCTCTTGTCCATTTAATTGTTTGGACCTGGGATCTTTTTTCAATAATTTTTCCCAGATGTTGTTATAACATACTCTGTATAAGCAAGGAATATTTTCCTCCGTGAAACCTATTTCTGGAGCACATTTATGGATCCAGGGTATTGAGAATTCTATAAAAAAAATACATCTGATCAATCTTGTCCAACCAGCAGATGTGATCTTCATGATATAATTCACCGAGAAAAGGAGATACCTTTTTCCATTCCTTGTATAACTGGAGGAATTTTTTCGGCAAAATCTCGACTGTAGGACCGTGGTATGACCACCAGTTAATGAACCAATTTGGGATTGGTTTTGCAAATATCTTTGCGCAAATTTTTACAAACCATGTGTGCTTATTTTTATCATTGTTATAAAATAGTGTTTTACTGAAAGCTTGGATATAATCCCAATAAGTAAAACTCATAGCAATACCTTTGAGGCTTAGTTGCCTTTTGAGAAGTTATAAACATTCTCTTCTGGGGTATAACCCGCAAGGCAAAAGTGCTGAATTTCTGCACTTCCAGTACTTGTCAGTATAGTTTCAAAATATGACCGGGTTTTGTATGACTCTCCCGGGTAATATAATCCTTTGATCAAGTACTTCTGGAAAAAAATTCATGGTTCATTTTTTCTCTGAATATCAGAGTTTTCCAAGAGAAATATAATTTCCCTTTTCTGGAGTTTCTCATAGGATATGATATTATCATTATCCTTTTTCATAACTGAAGCAAAAGTATCTTTCTGCTTCTGCGCATGTATAAATGCCTGCATATGCTCGTATAACGGGCTATCCTTTGGAATATCTTCTAGATTAACGATCTTCTCAGGGACAACAACAGATGATGAAGATTCACTTTCACCAGAAACCTTTTTATTAAACAGGCTTCTATTACCCATCTGTATAACCGGGTAATTGGATATGTATGACGATCCCTGAGAACTGGAAAGTCCATAGGACCTTCCTGGGGCTGATCTTCCCCTTCCTATTCCTCGAACTTGCCTCCAAGGCGGGTCCATCCTGTAGGAAATAAGATTAGTTATTCTGAAAAATAATCCGTTAAGTCTTCTCGGACTACTTCTGAGTAGTCATGAATAGAGAAATCTTCTCTTAATAGATCATCCATGATGATTTCAACAATGAGTTTTTTAAGATCTTTGGGTAATATAATTACCTTTAAAATGGAAATCAAGGTTTTTTCAGAGAAAAATGAAGTATAAAACATTTTATTGAATATACTCTCTTGATAAGAAGTCTGGTAAAGAATTATCAATTCCCTTCTTATAATGAATATCAAAATCAAATGGGGCTAGTTGAGCCTGCCATCTTGCAAATATAAGCTTAGAGGCATCATGCTTAAAATCTTTGTCAAACATATATTTGATTGATTGAGCATCAGTTTTTATTAAAAACTTTTGATTATATAAATCATCTTGGAACTTAAGAACACACTTAACAATAGTGAGCATTTCATGGGCCACAATAACATTTTTTCTGGGCCTCTGTCCACTTTTCTGAATGAAATCTTATAAGATACTCATTTTTATCATTGGGATTAATTTGCTTCAGTATCCCGCCATAACCAATATTGGACGCATCTGTCTCAATAATTTTCTGCCAAGCAGGGTTAGCCAGAGTTAAACATGGTAAAGATTAAACACGAAGTTTGATATTCTTTACCAAAGTAGTGTGACTATTAGTCAATGGCGATTTATAATCCTTTTTTAACCTGTCATATAACGGGGCTAAATCGCGGGAAAGGTTTTTATAAAATGGGGAAATGTAGTTTAAACTTCCCAAGAACCTTTGCAGCTGTGTTCTGTCAGTGATAATGTCCAGAAATTTGGACGCAAAGTCAATAGCCCTTTGTATGGGAGTGACCTTTCCCTGACAGATTAGATGTCCTAGAAAACGAACTTCAGTTTGAAACAAACTCATTTTTGGTTTAGATATCACCAAACCATTTTGTATAACAATCTTCTTGAAGATATCAAGGTGCTTAATATGCATCTCTAGAGTTTTGGAAAATACCAAAATATCGTCAATATACACAATGATGAAATCCAAATATGGATTAAAGATGTCATTCATAATTTTTTGAAATTCTGATGGGGCATTTTTTAAACTGAATGGCATGACATTCCACTCGTATTGCCCAAAAGGAACATTAAAAATAGTTTTATAAGAATGCTCTTGAAATACCTGAATCTGCCAATAACCTGATTTTGAATCAAATTTTAAAAATATATTGGCGTCGTATAATCTTGAAAGTAAGTCTCTTTTATTTGGAATAGGATACCTTATCCATTTTAAATATTTGTTTAAAGGCTTGTAATTTATTACTAACCTGGGAGCTCCACGTTCCTTTTCTGCAGCATTATTTACATAGAATGATGTGCATGACCAAGGAGATTTGGATGGTTTTATTAAACCTTTTTGTAGCAGACTATCAATTTCCCTTTTGCAGAATTCTACTAATTCAGAATTCATTTGGCAGGGACAAGACTTGGTTGGGATATTATCCTCAGATAAATCTTCCTCATATGGAAGAGTTACAATGTGCTTTTTGCGATTCCAAAAGGCACTGGGGTGATCTGCGCAAATATCAATGGCGATCTGTTCGGAAATTATTTTAATTTTTTCCTGTATTTTAGCAGATTTGAGAGACTCAAATATATTCATGCTAAAGAGCTCATATTGTAATGAATCGACATGCTTTTGTTTTATATCAATTAAAGCATTAATCTCACGAGTTATTGGCTCTGTGATAAAAGTATAACTTATTTTATCGTCTTTATACGAACCTGAAAATCCTTTTGAATCAATATGAGTAAAAGGATATATTGCATTTATAAAAGGTGTTCCAAGTATAATTGGAGGATGCAACTGATTTTTTACCAGAAAGAAGAAATGAGGAATGCAAACCTTATTCTGGCATATTTTTGTATTAGAAAGCTTATACTTTATATCTAAAGCATGTCCTGATGCGGATTTGACCATGTGCATAGTTTTTTGAAAGTATTTTGAGGGGACAAGACCCTCTTGAATACAGCTAACATCTGCACCGCTGTCGATCATAGCAATGTTAGTAATAGAGAAACTATTATCAATTAAAATGTTGCATTTAACATACCATTTATGAGCAGTGACAACCTGCATCATTCCTAAAAACATGTTATTTTCAGGATCAATTATGGGAGGCTCATCATGGTCGACCTCTTTGCCTTTTGAAGTACTGGCTTGAGTTGAACTGGTATGAACATTGTTCTCAATCTGAGAAATCCTTTGGTCACAAATAGCCTGGTTATGTCTGAGAGCTTTTATTTCTCTCTTGAGGTTTTCAACCTCTTCCTTTAGATTATCGAAAGAAGCATCTCTTTCAACAAAAGCGTTCTTATTTTTTATCATTAATCGGTTATCAATTTCCTTTAATGAATAAGGAGTATAATATTCAAAATTATTTTTCTTGTTATCAACGCGGCCTTTTGAAGTGCTAGATTAATTATCATTAGCAGTGGCAAGATTAATAATCTTTTCTCGAAGTTTGTTATCAGTAACTTCTTTTAACAGTTCAATAATATTGTCAGAAGTAAAAGTTTTAAGATTGAAATCTTGAAACTGTGATTGCAATTTATAAACTTCATCTTCTTCACAATTGCATGTATTACCTTTGCAAGTGGCACACGAGCTATCAACTTATTCTTCATGGTCAGATAAATCAATAAGATCAATGTCTGAACCTGCTTCTGAATACGAATCATAGTCATCATCAGAACCTGAAGTATATAACATTTTATAAACCTTATCATGCAGTTCTGCATCAAGTTCTAAGCTTTTAAGCTTATTAAGCTTGCAATTTGAAGCAATATGCCCTCGCTTTCCACATTTGTAACACTTGATTTTAGAAAGGTCTCTTCCTGACCGATCTTTGGTAAATCTATTAGATTTACGAGAGCTTTTCCTAGATTCTCTTTCTTCCTTAGATCTTCTTCTGGATCTTCGTCTCCTATTAGAACTTTCAGTTCTAGGGGACCGATAATACTCCTTTTTGCTGCCATAGGCTGCTGGTTCAGGTAGACTGAACTGTGTGCAAAAGTCTCCAAGCTGAGATCTTTCTTTGTGCTTATTCATTTTAAGCTATTTAGACATGAGAAGTTCGCTGCACAAGTTTAATCCTTCCTGAGTGTAAATTCCTATTAGATTCCCATAAGTGTAATCCTTATAGGGGATCTCAAGGTGATTTCCTCTTAGGTTTTCCTAACCCTTTCTTCAAATAGCGAAGGAAGGCCGTCTATAAACTTACCTTTCCAATATTCACATTTATTTTTGGGTAACTCCATGACCCGACTGAGAAACGTATCTTTGTACCACCTCCATTTGGTTAACGTAGGGCATTTAAGACCATTGAGTAAGGTACGAATCGTTTTATGCTGGGAGGTAAATCTACCATTAAAATGTTCTAATATGGTAATAACCAGAGTGTACACCGCATCTTCTCTATTTTTAACTAGAGCCATGCTTAGGTTATCAACACCTTCATTTTTGGCAATTGCGTTAATAATAGAGGCTTTCTCCTCTATATTTAAGTAGTTATCCCACCAGCCTCTGAGCTAACCTGTAAAACCTGCAACAATCATCTTGCAGATAGATCTATCATTATTTTTAATACTTTTGCAAATAGTTGCATACATAAGCATTTTATGAACAAGGATGGTCAACTGTCTATCCGTTAACCCGTCAAGGTTCCATTCGTAAATCTCGGAACCGCTGTAGGACGTATTTGTCTGATTCCAATCTCGTTCCTCTATCAAAACATCTTGAGGAGTAGGACGAGGATAGTAGAAGGTATTCATCATTGGTTTAATAGCATAGCTACTATTCTTTCGAGGGTAACCCTTAAGCTTATTAAGCTTAGTCAAACCATGATTTTTATAATCACCGGTTTGATCCATTAAACTTTTGTGACAAATCAATAGGTTTTATATTTAAACTAGAAAACTTTTTATCAAGAAGTTCTTCTAAATCATTTAACGATTTAAACTTAAAATCCTGAATCTCAGGAGGCCTTTGAATAAAAGTAGGAACAACATCTTTTTTACTTCCAGAAGTAGAAGCGACGTTGGTTTTAGCTATATCTGCTTTTATACCTTTTAGTAAAATGGTTAGCTCATCAAGTTTTTTATCAAGAGAGCTAATATGTTCTCCCAAAATTTTGACATACAATCCCAAATAATTATTTTGAGAAACGAGTTTATTAATCTCAAAAATACTTACTGAAGCAATTTCTTCGTCAATTAATTTTTGAAATGCACTGAATGTAATACCTGTATTGTTAGGCAAAACAAAAGAGGACTGTAGAGGGTAAAAGGTTGTAGTAAGATTACCATTTCCATCGCGATAAGTTCTGTCAATAGTATTTACATATAAAGGCAAATAGGTGGTTATAAACCAAGGGACGAAGTGCATAATTTGATTATGCAGGGCACAAGTTTCATAGAATTCTTGAGAAATATTATTCATATCATCTTTACTATAAGATTCAAAAAAACCAAGTTTTAAACTTGTTCCACTTTACATCAAAAAATTCTTTTTGAATTAGTTTTCTTGCCAGGGAACCTGGGCTAAAATCTAATTGGTGTGGAATCATTAAATATCATTTAGATTGAACTCCATATCAGAAGTAGTAGGGAAGTACTTATCAGAACTATCATCCTTGACATTATTAACCTGAACAATATTAGTCCGGGGGTCAATTTTAACCTTTTCCACCTTTGAATTATAATCAGATTCAATAGTGTGTAAAGAAGTAGCGCGATTTCGTGTTGGACCATAAATTGGGTCAATAGGAGAAATATGCTGAATATCAGGCAAAAATCTGTGACTAAGAGATCGTCTATTATAAATAGAACTAACCAGAGGCATGAGCCTATGGTTAAACAGGGACTGCCTGTGAGGAGCATAGCTATTTTCTGCAAACTGGATGCAAATTCTCCCATCGGGATTTTGCGAGATGTGAGAATACTCAGTATTAGTAACCGTATCCGTTAACTGACTTGGGGATATAACCGAGTCGACAGTCCAAGTTGTTGGGAAATTAATTTCTTCCCACTTAATCGGTCCCCTGGTGGTGACTTTAGATCTTGCAAAATTCGTTTCCATTAAAATTGTTTGATCGAATGTATCGTATAACTTACATCTTGGATTCAAGGTTGATAATAACTTGAAATAAATTCTATAAGACAAACTTATAAGTTCTGAACCTGGCACATAGTTATAACCATGTGTTTTAACATTTAATGTTAAGGCATCAAGAATATTGACATCAGATAAAGATAACTGCAAATTAGGTTGCGTATTGAAATAAACTGGACCATAGGCCACGGTTGATTCAATCGAACCCATAAGAGACTGTCGAAAATTTAAATTTCTAGCATCTCTGAGAGCAGATAGGAAAGTCTCAGGTAACCCTTTAAGGGTAAGAGGTTTAAAAGCAATTTGAACCATGCCAATATGCAAAGGTATAAATTCAGCATATTTCTCCTATTGACCTTGAATCTGATTATAATTCAAAGGTGGAAAAGTTTAAAATTGACCCCGGACTAATATTGTTCAGGTTAATGGTGTCAAGGATGATAGTTCTGATAAGGAATTCCCTACTGCTTCTGATATGGAGTTCAATCTAAATGATATTTAATGATTCCACACCAATTAGATTTTAGCCCAGGTTCCCTGGCAAGAAAACTAATTCAAAAAGAAATTTTTTGATGTAAAGTGGAACAAGTTTAAAACTTAGTTTTTTGAATCTTATAGTAAAGATGATATGAATAATATTTCTCAAGAATTCTATGAAACTTGTGCCCTGCATAATCAAATTATGAACTTCGTCCCTTGGTTTATAACCACCTATTTGCCTTTATATGTAAATACTATTCAGGATTTTAAAGGTATTTCCATCGCGATAAGTTCCATCGCGATAAGTTCTCTCAATAGTATTTACATATAAAGGCAAATAGTATTTACATATAAAGGCAAATAGTATTTACATATAAAGGCAAATAGTATTTACTTTATATGTAAATGATATTTAATGTTTCCACACCAATTAGATTTTAGCCCAGGTTCCCTGGCAAGAAAACTAATTCAAAAAGAATTTTTTGATGTAAAGTGGAACAAGTTTAAAACTTGTTTTTTTGAATCTTATAGTAAATATGACATGAATAATATTTCTCAAGAATTCTATGAAACTTGTGCCCTGCATAATCAAATTATGCACTTCGTCCCTTGGTTTATAACCACCTATTTGCCTTTATATGTAAATACTATTCAGGACTTTAAAGGCATTTCCATCGCGATAAGTTCCATCGCGATAAGTTCTCTCAATAGTATTTACATATAAAGGCAAATAGTATTTACTTAAATAAAAATTTTGGATCAGTTTTACTAGCAATCCTTGGGTCTTGGCCGTCCTTTAAGGTATTTACTTTTTAGTTTTATTTATTTTAGTGCTGTTCTCCTAGCTCGGACGATGTCCAGCTAAAGGGTTTCCATGTCTATGTATATGGCCTAACTTCTCTCCTATATGCACCATGAATGGATCTAAGCTTTATTAAAATATTCAGGAATTTTCATATGGTTTCTTGACTTGGTTCTGAGATGGTGGTACAGTCGGATCCGGTACTGCTCTTATTATCTCTGTCTGGCAAGCCTGTAGCAAGCCATGACCTCTTCAGCCCGAGATATGTGTTGTAAAGGGCGCCTCTTGGTCCGGTTAGAACCGCTACTGGGTTAGAACCGTTGGACAAAAGATTAATAAGAGTATGTACTGTGTTTCTTGACAAGCCCTTTGCTCAGGTAAAAGAGTTAGTCTCTTCCATACAGTCAGAGAAATCGTATTAAAAATCTCGTATATTTCAGTTCTTATGCAGTGCGGACTACCGCTAGTATAAGGGTGTTGAATTGCTTGATCCTAGATCAGGCAGACTACCGCTAGGTCTCATATCCTGTAATCTAGTATCAAGAAGTTCTTCTAAATCATTTAACGATTTAAACTTAAAATCCTGAATCTCAGGAGGCCTTTGAATAAAAGTAGGAACAACATCTTTTTTTAACTTCCAGAAGTAGAAGCGACGTTGGTTTTAGCTATATCTGCTTTTACACCTTTTATTAAAATGGTTAGCTCATCAAGTTTTTTATCTAGAGAGCTAATATGTTCTCCCAAAATTTTGACATACAATCCCAAACAATTTTAATGGAAACGAATTTTGCAAGATCTAAACTCACCACCAGGAGACCGATTAAGTGGGAAGAAATTAATTTCCCAACAACTTGAACTCTCGACTCGGTTATATCCCCAAGTCAGTTAACGGATACGATTACTAATACTGAGTAAATACTAAACGGATAGGTTTATAACCACGTATTTGCCTTTATATGTAAATACTATTCAGGATTTTAAAGGCATTTCCATCACTATAAGTTCCATCGCGATAAGTTCTCTCAATAGTATTTACATATAAAGGCAAATAGTATTTACATATAAAGGCAAATAGTATTTACTTTATATGTAAATGATATTTAATAATTCCACACCAATTAGATTTTAGCCCAGGTTCCCTGGCAAGAAAACTAATTCAAAAAGAATTATTATTATTATTATTATTATTATTATTATTATTATTATTATTATTATTATTATTATTATTATTATTATTATTATTATTATTATTATTATACAGATCCTCGTCAAAACTCCCTGTATACAGAGAGGAAAAATGAGTTTGTTTGATGAGAAGATTTCTGAAAAGGATGAATCATCCATTAATCTAAAGGATATTTCTGAAAACAGTCCGTTATACGGACATTTGAAGGCTTATTTGGCCACTCAAAAGCAAGGAGATACCTTTGCTTCTATTTCTAAAGAGGATATTGATGATATCAAATCCTTCGAAAAGGTACCAAAGAGAGAAATTATATTTCTCTTAGAAAATTCTGATATTCAGACAAACAATGAACCTTGGAAGATACTCCAAAGGTATTTAATCGATGATTTATACTACCCGGGTGAGTCATACAAAACTCGAAACTATTATGAATCTATTTTGATAAATACGGAAAGTGCAGAGTTTCAGCATTTCTCAGGATATCATACTAATGAGAAAGTTTATAACTTCTCAAAAATTATTATTAAACGGATTATATACGTCAAAAAATGGGGTATATCCACCATGAGAGAAAGACAGATAAGCCTTAATCAGTCCAGCATGAATTTCACATATTGAGACTATATTCAGGAATTTGATAAAGTGCTTTATTATAATAATGATAGATAAAAGCATACTTGATTTATAAAAGTATGTGCGAAGATATTCGCCGAACCAATTCCAACCTGATTTCTAAAATGGTGGTCATACCACGGTCCTACAGTCAAGATACTACCGTCCGAATTCCTAAAGTTATATAAGGAATGGGTGAAGATTTCGCCCGATGTTAACAATCTCTACATGGCAGATCATATTTGCTATCCAAAAAAAATTGATCAAGTTTATTTCTTTATTCGAATTTTCAATCCCATGGATTTATAAATGGAGCCCCGAAGTAGGCCAAACTGAGGATCAAATCCCTTGTCTTTATAGGGTGTTCTACAATAATTTCTGGGACAAATTGACAAAAATCAACCCCAGACTAAAGTGATACATAGACAAGAGTTGATAGACTCCATTACTAATAAAATTCAGCACTATATCAAGACTGCTAGAAAAGAAGTCATGGAGCAACCTTCGGTGAAATATATGGCTAGGAAGATTTCCTACCAAGAAGGAAACAAAGAAAAAATGATTAATGATTATCTCGAAGAAGTAAAAAGAAATCTTCTTCAAAATATATTACAAATTGATAAATCAGATACTTCGATGAGGAGTGTGACAAGCGATGAGGAGGCGGTTGAAAAAGCTCAGCCAGCAGAAAAAGACAAGATATTGTCAGCATATGAAGTCGAAGACACAGAAGAATTTCTGCAACGAATGAAAGCCATAGATGAAAAATATGGCAAATGATGAAAGACAAGACACCTAAACAGTAGATACACTGTTTCAACAGGAGATATATTGTTACTCTACAATAGATACATTGTACAGGGATCCACATGGGACCCATTTTTTACTGTATAAAGATTCTTTATGTCGTATTTTTTGTTATTTAAAGGGTCTTTCTCATAGTTGAAAGAGGGCAGAAAAAATTGTAAAGATTAGAAAAAAAATTAGGAGCTCTCTTTGTAAAGTATTTAAAGGAAAGCGTTTGTCACTGTTCCGACATTGAATAAAAATATTTGGATCAGTTTAGCAAGCATCACTTGGCTTCTGGTTGTCCCTCAAGGTACTTTTATTATTTAGTTTTTGTACTTGTTCTTATTCTCCTAGCCAGGACGATGTCCGGCTAAAGATATCATATCTATGTTGAATAACTAACTTCTCTCCTATATAGACCATGAACGATCTAAGATAGCCTAGAACTTTCATGGTATATATGAGATATAGGTGAAGTATTTGACATAGGTATGAGTTTGATCTAATGGATCTGGGAGAAGTAAGTACTAAAAGTACTAGACTAGAAGAGGTAGATATACCTCAAAACCTTGATTTGTTAAACAAATGGACTATTCCTAAAGTTTCGATGAGGACTATTTATGATTATGGATGGTTTGATAAACTTTCTTCCAAGCAACTGATTAAAACTACTGAGCAATCTCTTGCTTTAAATTCGTCTGAACAGACTATTCATTTGTTAAACAAGCATGATATTGATTTATATAAAAATCGATATAATTTCCTGCATATTGGTATGGTTCAAATTGCCTTTAAACCTTTAACTCTTAAAGGGTTGCCTGAGACTTTCCTAGCTGCTCTTAGAGATGCTAGAAATTTAAATTTTTGACAGTCTTTAATGGGTTCGATAGAATCTACAGTGGCCTATGGTCCCGTGTATTTAAATACACAATCAAATTTGCAGTTATCACTTTCTGATGTAAATATTATAGATGCTTTAACTTTGAATGTTAAAACGCATGGTTATAATTACGTGCCTAATTCAGAACTGATATGTCTATTCTTTAAATAACAAAAAGAATCTTTATACTGTAACAAAAGTATAACTTATCTTATTATATTTATACGTAGCAGAAATCCTTTTGAATCTATGTATGTAAAAGGATAGATAGCATTTATAAACGGGGTTCCAAGTATAATTGGAGGTTATAACTGATTTTTTACCAGAAAGAAGAAATGAGGAATGCAAACCTTATTCTAGCAAATATTAGCATTAGGTAGTTTATAGTTTATATCTAAAGCATGTCCTGATGCATATTTAACCATATGAGTAATTTTTTAAAAATATTTTGTAGGCACTAAGCCTTCCTGAATGCAGCTAATGTCACGCCCCATTTTTCTCGCGGAAAAGCGGGTTTCGACGTGACAACTCTCTTTTAGGAAGAGAGGGTAAAGAGTCGCCACCTAACGAATTTAAGGCGCGTTAGGGCGCCGTTCTAACTAACTACAACTAAATTAGATTTTAAGTCTACGCAACCAGAAAATCGGGTAAGGGTTCAAGTTATCTCGAAAGGAAGGTGTTAAGCACCTTTCGAGGTCCACAAATGTGGGTCCCTGCCGGATTCGTTATTTATGTGGGAATAGGTGATAAATAATAGGTCGATTAATTAAACTAAAGACTATATAATTAAACAAGTAAAACTTTATTTTAAAACAAGTATTTAAGCCAATTTAATTACTAAAATCTAAGTGAGAAAATCATGCATGAATTAACGCAAATAAATAAATAAACGAAAAAAATCAGATAAGCGAGAAGTCATAAGTGACACAATGATATAGGAAAAGAGACCTAATTACTAAGTGACTTAGTTAACTACCCCAAACAAATAGAAAGAAACAAACTTAGGTTAATTTTAACCTATTCGGATCAGCGCCCGGCTTATTATCGGAGACAATTCCAAAGACATTGTCGTATTTTGCTCGGGTCGATTTCCATCATATCCATCTATCTACCCGCCTAAATTGGTTATTAAGATTATTATTCCTGGGAGCGTACTAAAGAAATAAAAAAATCTAGCGTACCTTAATATGCCTACCCGTCCCAACTTAATGTCCAAGAGGCATTGGACTTACTAACTGGATATTGATCTAGACAAACAAAATCTTAGGTTTTCTACTTAAACACGAGGTTAACGTCAAGCAAAACAAGTAGGACTTCCACAATTAACACGTAATGACTTCACGTAAGCCTCTTAATTAAATAGATGATTAATATGCCAAAATTAATTACGTCAGGGAAGAGACACTGACAGGCCAAAGCTTCTAAAAGAATGCAATCACATTGAAATGAGCTACAATCACAATTCCAGTAAATGCGCATACCACAAATGGTTAGATTTCCTATATGCATAATTCTATGAACAAAACAAATCATGCATGAGCAAGGGCTGATTATACTCTTAGATCTTTAGGCATGCTTTTTACTGATTCAAATTATCTCTATATGTATGATATGTAAAAGTGATTTAGATATGATAATGCTTCAAAATCGATTTAATTAATCCTATAGGCATGATTTCTAAAGTACTATAATAAGAATGTTTCAAATTATCAGCAAGATATAATTAAATCCTATAACTATGGTGACTAATTAATTTACATGCAGAAACAGATTTTGGGCAATTGATTATTTTAAAACAAACTGAAAACGGATTTTTTAATCCTATAACATGGCAACTAATTCATTTTTAAATGTTGAAACTGATTTTAAACCTATAATATGGTAACTAAATATCAAAACAGATTTTAACTTATGGCATGGTAACTAATTAAAACATATATTTTTTAATCCTATAGGCATGGTAGCTAAATATGTTAGATTAATTCGGCAGAAATTACAAATAACATGCAGAATTGGAAATTGTATGAATCATGCAGTAAATGTGACAATTGTAGGCAGAATGCACATATACAAGTAAATGTGACAATTGTAGGCAGAATGCACATATACAAGATTGCTACAAGCATGCTGGAAATTTCACATTTAAACTTATTGACATGACATTAACAAACCATTTAGTTAATACCTATAGGCATGCTTTCTATGTGAATTTTATCAGTCAGACGTTTTCAAATGATTAAAACAGATTGCACATAGTTTGCCCCTCCCCCGTAGCAACCCCTAAAGTATTTCATTTATTATCAAAGTTTATACAATAAATTATTACAGAATCAAAAGAATAAATATAAAAAAACATAATGAAATTGATAAAGACTAAAGCTATAAAGATCTCCCAATCCCAAGGAACTCTTCGCTGTAGAACACATCTTCTAACAGAAACCTGTCAAATATATAAGACGTAGGATTCAGAGGATCTGATACAACTCTCTAAAATCATCCCTCAACATATCAAGCTCATGAGAATCTCAAGGATTCTAGGCAGTGCTTATGCCAAGGGTAGGGATGCATTAAGACCTCCGTTTTTATCCAAGTAACATGAAAACACGTACATGTAGATAATTACATAAACTAACAAAAGATCAATGTAAAACAAGATTTACTCAATTCTCACAAGCAACAATAGCAAATTAAGACTTCAAACTTATAGACATTTCTAAATGATTCTCAAATTTTGACACAGAAGTATCAGAAGGCATACATAATTTCTTCTATTCAAAACTGTTTAGAATAATAATAGATGAACGTAGATGGAGTAAAGTATGAATTCTAAACTACACAGTAACCACACATATAAAATGAAGTACTAACCGGTTAGCCGCAAATGACAAGAAAAAATACTCAAGATTCAACACTTAGTAATCAGCAAGCTTTCCAGCCAGAAAGAGAAACTTTAGAATATAAGTAGTAGTAGTTTTTTGTCAAGTCCCCTAGAGAAATGAAAAGAAACTGTGTTTTATAGTGAGAGAATAGGACTTGAATTAAGGAAGGGAATAATTTTTTTTAAGAGGGAATTAAGGGGATTCTTGTTGTAATTACAATAACAGAATCAATTAATCATTGATTTACCATAAAAAAGAGAGTGAATACAAGGATGAATAAAATCAAGCAAAGGAAATCTTTTCCTTAATTAACACACATAATCAATTAAAATAAAAACGAGTTTGACTTTACCATAACTAAACAAATAACTAGGTTGTCAATAATAAAATCACTTCCCAGAATCAAGTAATTGAAACAATTATGTCAACACATGCCAAAATTATCCAAGTACAAAGGCTACTCCAAAATTTGAAATAGGAAAGACAGAACAATCCAAGGGATGATTGATGTGACGCCAATTTACGTCACTTTCGACTCCTTTTAACTAAGAACAATCGTACGTTTTCAAGCAACCGTCGTCGTTTTTTATGTGTTTATGTTATCTTTGTAGGAAATGGAGACAAACGTAGAAACGAAAGGAAATACGAGAAAAAGAGCATTATGGATAAGAGTGACGGTCCGAGTGATGGACCGTCAAGCTCGTGACGGACCGTCAAGCCCAAGGCAGCCCGCGATTAACCGTCACACCAAAGCAGTGTCGCACCAAGGCAGCCCGTGATTAGGATTCCTACCGTGTTTGGGATTTGGTTTCTAGGATTCCTAATGCGTTTGGGATTTGGTTTCTCAGATTCCTAATGCGTTTGGGATTTGGTTTCTCGGATTCCTAATGCGTTTGGGATTTGGTTTCTCGGATTCCTAATGCGTTTGGGATTGTGTTTCCTAGACTCCTATAAATACCCTATGTTATGTTTATTTTATTCATTATGCAAGTCACGTTTTTCCAATAGTTTTACACACATTATTAAATATTTTTAAGAGAGTTTCGAGCGAGTCTTGAGAGAGGAAACGCGCTACACACGGTTTCCTTCTCCTCAATCTTGTTTTTGAGTTCTTGGGTTTTCTTGTTCGTGAATTATTAAAGATTGGTTTTCATCAATATTGTAAGAACTTTCTTTCCTTTATTATGAATTTCTTCTTTTCTTCTTCGAGCATGAGTAACTAAAACTCCCACAACTAGGGTTGTGGGAGCCATGGCAAACGTAGCAAGATAGATTTCGGGTAGCGTTGGGTTCGATATATGTATTGTCACGTTGTTAATCATACTTTATGTCACGTTTTCTAGTGGTTGCAAACATTAGAACATGCCTAGGTTTAATTTGCTTGAGTAAAGAGATTAAAACCGGGAAAAATTGATTAACGACAAGGATTCGAGACTACCAACTCTCGTCTTAAAGATTAATGCCGTAACTGGATTACTCTACTTGATGTTAGGATTGAAAGCTAAAAAGCACATCTTTTCGAGGTCGAGAGAATAGAAAAGGAAATTTGTTTATTTGGTCGAGAGACGTTTAGACGATACAATTGACGCAATCACATCGTGACACGCATATAGAAAGAACCCAGTTAAGCCTAGAATCGACATTGTTACAACGCCATGGTGAACACGTCCCTAGTTCATTTTCTCTTACTGATTATTTCTCTTACATTATTGTTGCTTTTGTTTACGATTGGTTCACAAACCCCCCCCCTTTTATTTATCGGGAACAATTGATTACTAGTCATCTACTTCACTAAAGTATTAATCTTCACCATATTCTCTGTGGGATTCGACCCCAACCTTTGTTTGGGTTCTTTACTTGACAACGATCTCTTACGCTTCTTAAATAGAGGTGTAGTTTGAGCGTTATCAAAAAGTGGTGCCGTTGCCGGGGAATACGGTTTTTGATTAAGTCTGGTGTGTTTATTTGACCCTTAGTCATACTTTCCTGCTTTACGTTTATTTGTTGTTTTTGTTTATTGAGTCGGGTGTATCTTGATGAAGTCTGAGTAATCAAGACACTCGCGTCGTGCCGCGACGTTAAATCAGGCGCTGTATGGGAGGCAACCCATAAATTGTTGTTGTATTATAGTCTAATTAATTCGTGGGGAAACCTGTGAGTCACCACCGAGGGTTTTTGTTGCCGTGTTTCTTTTCCCTCCGGTGTGCTATCTAGTAGAACCGGCATGTTTAGGTTGTTGTTTTAAATTTTTTTTTAGTGTCTATAGCAAAGCATGCGATTTCTTATCAAAGTAGCGCCCCTTTAAAAATTTTCTGGTTTTGAGCTTATGTTGAAACGATTGACTGTCTGGATCCTTGTATGTCATTGTGTGATTATGAGTAGAATGAGTATGCTTAAGCCGAGCAGTTGTTTGATAGTTGGTAGCGATATAGTTTCTTGGTGCTAAGAGTGTGTGAGATTAATTGTTATAAATTCTTACTCTGTGCATGCATCTAGAACTTGCCCGGTCTATTTTGTTAAGTTTGAAGTTTGGTTGCTTAGGAAAGGATCACAGGCCCTTTTTGTGTGCAGTCCACTTAACCTATACGACCGTCCAAATGTAAATAATCCCTTTGATCCCTGTTTGAGCCATAATTGACCTTGTTCTTTCAATAACCTGTCACCATTCCTGTTTAACTTTGAATCCCTATTTTGGCCCTGGTCCTTCCTTGGACATCGTGCACCTCAACGTAGGCAATCAGCCTAAGTTGAGGGTGGCTACTATAGAGGTAAACCCTGTTTTGGCCCTGGTCCTGCTATGGACATTGTGCACCTCAACGCAGGCAATCAGCTTAAGTTAAGGGTGGCTACTACCGAGGTGAATGATAAGAAAAAAAGGATGGAGATGATGTGTTGAGAATAGAATGAAAAGTCCGGGTGTGTGCCTAAGAAAAGAAAAATAAAAAGAGATGAAAAAGATCGAAAAAGCAATAAAAAGAATTGTCAAAATAAAGAGGCCGCACCTGTAGCTAGAAAGAAGGGAATAAAGAGGTGAATAAGGATGGACAAAGTAACGTTATGTGGTAAGAAGATGTCGGTAGATCCAAGGAGGGCTTAGTCACTAACCCCTAAATGTATCATACCTGCACCCGAAGCCTCATTACAAGCCAATACAAGTCCTGTAGTGATCCTGAGCGGCTTTCTGAAAAGCTGAAATAGAATAGTAAGGGCAAGCCTATGGTATCGCATGTGCATTGTTTGAAATCGTTTGTGAGTGTGAGCGCTTACCTAGTCCCAAATTTTGTGTGTGGGATTTCTTTGTGGTGAGGGCACCAAGATGTCTGTATTGTCTATTGATTGTTAGGATAGTTGCGCGTGTGTATGCATAACATTCTATCATATCGGAATGACATGTTTGGATCCTTGCAAGTTAGTGTTTCATACATAGTGTGCCACAAGGGAGCCTGATTTAATGAACTAATGAATGACCATGAGTTGCTAAAGACACGAGTTTGTTTTCTTAGTTGAGTCGTAGTATTGTTTTATGTCATGTTGCTTGAGGACAAGCGAACGTTTTAAGTTGAGGGTGTTGATGTGACGCCAATTTACGTCACTTTCGACTCCTTTTAACTAAGAACAATCGTACGTTTTCAAGCAACCGTCGTCGTTTTTTATGTGTTTATGTTATCTTTGTAGGAAATGGACACAAACGTAGAAACGAAAGGAAATACGAGAAAAAGAGCATTATGGATAAGAGTGACGGTCTGAGTGATGGACCGTCAAGCTCGTGACGGACCGTCAAGCCCAAGGCAGCCCGCGATTAACCGTCACACCAAAGCAGTGTCGCACCAAGGCAGCCCGTGATTAGGATTCCTACCTTGTTTGGGATTTGGTTTCTAGGATTCCTAATGCGTTTGGGATTTGGTTTCTCAGATTCCTAATGCGTTTGGGATTTGGTTTCTCGGATTCCTAATGCGTTTGGGATTTGGTTTCTCGGATTCCTAATGCGTTTGGGATTGTGTTTCCTAGACTCCTATAAATACCCTATGTTATGTTTATTTTATTCATTATGCAAGTCACGTTTTTCCAATAGTTTTACACACATTATTAAATATTTTTAAGAGAGTTTCGAGCGAGTCTTGAGAGAGGAAACGCGCTACACACGGTTTCCTTCTCCTCAATCTTGTTTTTGAGTTCTTGGGTTTTCTTGTTCGTGAATTATTAAAGATTGGTTTTCATCAATATTGTAAGAACTTTCTTTCCTTTATTATGAATTTCTTCTTTTCTTCTTCGAGCATGAGTAACTAAAACTCCCACAACTAGGGTTGTGGGAGCCATGGCAAACGTAGCAAGATAGATTTCGGGTAGCGTTGGGTTCGATATATGTATTGTCACGTTGTTAATCATACTTTATGTCACGTTTTCTAGTGGTTGCAAACATTAGAACATGCCTAGGTTTAATTTGCTTGAGTAAAGAGATTAAAACCGGGAAAAATTGATTAACGACAAGGATTCGAGACTACCAACTCTCGTCTTAAAGATTAATGCCGTAACTGGATTACTCTACTTGATGTTAGGATTGAAAGCTAAAAAGCACATCTTTTCGAGGTCGAGAGAATAGAAAAGGAAATTTATTTATTTGGTCGAGAGACGTTTAGACGATACAATTGACGCAATCACATCGTGACACGCATATAGAAAGAACCCAGTTAAGCCTAGAATCGACATTGTTACAACGCCATGGTGAACACGTCCCTAGTTCATTTTCTCTTACTGATTATTTCTCTTACATTATTGTTGCTTTTGTTTACGATTGGTTCACAACCCCCCCCCCCCTTTTATTTATCGGGAACAATTGATTACTAGTCATCTACTTCACTAAAGTATTAATCTTCACCATATTCTCTGTGGGATTCGACCCCAACCTTTGTTTGGGTTCTTTACTTGACAACGATCGCTTACGCTTCTTAAATAGAGGTGTAGTTTGAGCGTTATCAATGATGACATGTTGTTATCAATCAATTACCCAAGTTTACCAAGAATAACCAAGTACTACAATCCTCTCAATCCAACTAACAATCCGATTAAGGAAATGTGATCAATTAGAGTGATAAGGCATGTTGAATTTCACCAAGAAAATCAAGGCTCAAGTGTGCTTCAATTTGAATTAAGCTATCAAAGTTGCTAGAAATAAACAAGTACCCAAGTCTGGCTTACTCATTTAAGGAGAGCACACATCAATCAGGTCTATACTGAATCAATTGTGACTTAAAATAATCAAATAATGAGCATGGAGGATTTCAAATCACATAGTAAATTGAGAAACAGAATCATAGCAATTTTCACAAACAGACCATATAAGACCCTTCTTAGAACTAAGCATAATTCCCAAGCTATGAATAAAATTGCATCCCAACAATAAAGTATGGCTTAACGTGTAGAACATGCCAGAGCGATGAAGGGAAGTAAGCAGAGGAAAACCAAACCAATCCAAACTTAAGTCATGAAGCAGCAAATTAGAAATTAAATCCAATACAAAATGATTCATCAGGTTTCAGGTTTAGAACAAAATAACAGTAATCCAACACACTTATACATCAACTTTACCAACAAAACAAACACATAATCAAATTTTCAGAATTAGACTAGAAGTAAGATTTTCCACATATCGTAATAGGCAGCCAAACCCAAATAAAATTAAACGACCATGCATAAACACTCATAATAGGGTTTTGGATCTCAGCACCTGTTATCGTGAAAGACGATACGCTCGAACACAAAAGAAATGAGTTCCAAGTCAGATCTCAATTGGATTTACCAGATTCGTTGTATGGCTCGTCGGAGTCCTCCGTCGTTCATCGGAGAAATGTAAAAACCTTTGGGTTTTTGGGGGTGAGGGTTTCGCCGGTCAAACACCAAAAATGGAAGCGGTACTCGCCGCTGCTTCATCGGTGGCTCCGACGGAGGCGAAAGAGGAGAAATAAGAGGGGGAGAGGAAGAACGATGGTTGTGGAGGGTTTTGGTCGTGGTTTTTTTCTGGTCGGAGATGATGGTGGTGTTTGAGAGGAGGGAGAGGAAATGAGGGTGGCGGTTTGGGTTGCTGTGTGGGTGGTTCCACCGGTCAGCAGCGGTGATGGAGGTGGAATGAGAGGAGAGAGGGACGATTGGATGGTTTCTGGTGGTGGCTGGTAAAGGCGTTGAGGAGAGGGGAGAAGGTGGTGCCGGCGTTGTTGTTGACCGCCGAGGCTCAGCGGCGACGGTGGCGGTGAGGAGGGAGAAAGAGAGGAGTATAGGGGTGGAGGGTGAGGCGGTTGAGAAGTGGAAAATGAAGGTTAGGGTTTTGGGGGTGTGTTTGTTTAAGAAGGAAAGAAGAAAGGGTTTGATCTCGGCCGTTGATCGTATTAGATCAACGACAGAGATTGGATTAGACTTTGGGATTTAAAATTGGGCCAATTAGCCCAATTTATGCTAAATTTAAAATAAATTGGGTAGAAAGAGGCTAGGATTTAAATAATTTGAGACTAAAAATTGAATTCGGACCGCTATTTAATAAATAAACTACCACATATATAAAATTTAATAGATAAAATAATAATTAACGATAATTATCAAAAGATAAATTATTTTAACAAAAGAATAAATTACGTATATGACATGTAATATCATATGAAATTTATGATAAAAAATAGTAATAATAGAGAATAATTATATATTTATATACTAATTTTAAAGTGTTAATACGTAATTTATCAAGTAAAATTTAAAATAAATTAATATTTAAAATAATTATTATTATTAAAATAACAGCCCGAGAAATGTGTAGGGAGGTCAAAATTGGGTGTCAACAGCTGCCCCTTCTTTGCTCAGGAATGAAGGATGAATTATCGGGCGAGGAACGTTGACTGAGTAGCCAATTTTGTCCGACCAGAGGCGTAGCTCTTCGAAATCGGAGAAACAAGGGGAAATTATGAAAGAGCTGCAGCCGAGACTTCGGCTTCCAAGTCGCCTACATATCCCTGTTTTTACGGGAATCAGGCCATGTGTAGTTCTATATTTAGAAACGAACGAGGCTTCTAGAGAAGGTATACAACCGAACTTCTGGACGAAGATGTAGTTGGCACGAGTTGATGATATTTGAGCGATTAGCTGGGATTAGCACGCGAGCAACGGTCCCGTGTTGGTGATATAAGGATAAGAAAGGTTGTGTTTTGGAAGCGAAGACGATGGTTAATCTCCTTTCTTGGCTTGTTTAGCTTTCGGTGCTTGTAATTTCTATTATAACTAGATAAAAGATTAACATTTAAATAATAAATAAAGTAAAACATGATGCAGGTTCCCTTTAAGACTATGGAAGGTTGCTTAAGACGGTAAAAATGATGTCTTTACCGATGATATCTCAGGGTCATGATACGTAAAATTTAATCCTCGGGCCATGAAATGATGTCCGCGGGCCATGAAATTGATGCCTTTAGACGATGACGCCTTTGGAGCATGATGAGCAGAAAATGAATCCTTAGGCCATGAAATGATGTCTGCACGCCATGAAAATGATGCCTTTAGACTATGACGCCTTCGGGGCATGATAAGTAGAAATTAAAGAGAGCGTATCTGTTTTAAGTGGCATAGCATGACATTTTGGCAGAATATTTTGTCCCATGGTAGCTTGTCGTGATTCGATGCGATCTCGGGCTTAATGTAGTTTCGGACACAATGCAATTCTCGGGCCAAAATGTAATTCTCGGGCCAAATGCAATTCTCGGGCTCAAAATGCAATCTCGGGCACAATGCAATTCTCGAGCCAAATGCAATCTTGGGCTCAATCAAAATTCTCGGGCGTAGTGCGATTCTCGGGCCAAAATGCAATCTCGGGCATAATGCAATCTCGGGCCAAATGCAATCTCGGGCCAAAAAATGCAATTCTCGGGCCAAATATAATTCTCGGGGCAAATACAGTCTCGGGCCAAATATAATTCTTGAGCCAGATATGATTCTCAGGCTTAATGCAAGCTCGGGCCAAATGCAATTCTCGGGCCAAATATAATTCTCGAGCCAAATGTAATTCTCGGGCTTAATGCAATCTCGGGCCAAATGCAATTCTCGGGCTCAAATGCAATCTCGGACATGATGCAATCTCGGGCCAAAATGCAATCTCGGGCACAATGCAATCTCGGGCCAAATGCAATCTCGGGCCAAAAAATGCAATTCTTGGGCCAAATATAATTCTCGGGCCAAATGCAGTCTCGGGCCAAATATAATTCTTGAGCCAGATATGATTCTCAGGCTTAATGCAAGCTCGGGCCAAATTCAATTCTCGGGCCCAATATAACTCTCGAGCCAGATGTAATTCTCGGGCTTAATGCAATCTCGGGCCAAATGCAATTCTGGGGCTCAAATGCAATCTCGGACATGATGTAATCTCGGGCCAAAATGCAATCTCGGGCTCAAATGCACTTTTCGGGAAAATATAATTCTCGAGCCAAATATAATTCTTAGGCATAACGCAAGCTCGGGCCAAATGCAATTCTCGGGCCAAATATAATTCTCGGGCCAAATGCAGTCTCGGGCCAAATGCAATTCTCGGGCCAAATATAATTCTCGGGCCAAATGCAGTCTCGGGACACATATAATTCTCGGGCAAAAAATGTAATTCTTGGGCCAAATATAATTCTTGGGCCAAATGTAATCTCGGGCCAAAGTCATCTCGGGCATAATGCAATCTCGAGCCGAATTTTTGAGCCAAATATAATTTTTGGGCTTAATGCAATTCTTCTTTGAGGGGATAGAGTAGCTTAGCTTTCTTGCCATATTTTGATGACGGTGTTTGCCTTGATGTTGCTGAGACAATTCTCGGATTTGTACCTGCTAGTTCTGCGTTCAAAGAAAAATTGTTAATTTGTAAAAAGGGGAGGTTGATTTGTGCATCTGCTCTTGGGTGCATCTGTCCTCCTTGTTATGTGTCTGTGGGCCGTTGCACTCTCTTCGGGCACTCGCTCGAGCAGATAAATGAATGATCTTTGAAATAGAATTTTGAGATAACTTGCTTTGAAAAGGGAAATCATAACCCGTGACATGTTTTGAGACATCACAACATCTTATTATCTTTGCGTTTGGAGTGCAGCTCCGATGAAATTTTGGAGGGTTCTCAAAAATTTCTGCCCCAGTGTAGAACTTGTCTCTCGACTAGAAAATTTTGTAGAATGAGCGATCGATTGCTGCGAATTTTGAGGTTCCCTCAAAATTTCCTGCCCCAGTCTTACGATTCATGGTAATGCTTTTCAGATGGAATTTTTGAGATCCTCTCAAAAATTCTGCCCCAGTTATAATGCTTGATAGAGGGAAAATGAAAGGTTTTATTATGATAAGACCGAACTCCATAGGAGCGCCTACGTATCCCTCTTAAACGGGAATCAGGTCGAACGTAGTTCCTTTTACAAGGTAAGGAAGAACAACAGAAATAACTTTCTCTTAACTTCTCAGATGCAGTATCTTTTGACGGCGTCGGAATTGATAGGCTTGGCCACACTTCACCGTCCATTTCTGCTAGTACGAGTGCTCTACCATCTGAGCAACATCCCCTTCTTTCTTGATAACCCAAATAGAGCCTTCTAGATCCACTGCCTCTCCAACTTCCAACATGTTGACCTGATGATTTGGGAGCGGATTGTTGGTGACATTCGGAGCTCGGTCTTTCAACTGAATAACATTTGTATCAATTAACCTCTGAATTCGATCCTTCAATGGGCGGCATACTTCAGTAGTATGTGAACCTTTCATCCCTGAATGGTACGCACAGACTTTGTTAGGGTCATACCATTTGGCCTGAGTGTCTACAGGTAAAGCGCGAACGGGAGTAATGAGGCCAGCTACCCTCAACCTTTCATACAACTGGGCAATTGGTTCAGCCAGAGGAGTATACTGCTTGACCGGTCTTTTCTCGAAATTGGCTCGGGGTCTGTAATTTGGATTATGTGGGGGAGATTGGAATTGAGAAGGCTGGGCACTATAAACAGGGTGAGAGGGGATTTGGTATGGGTATGTAGGCATTTGATAAAGAGGGATAGGGTATGGAGATTGTTGGTATAGTGGAGGGTGGGTTGTAGGCGTTTGGGAAATGAGTGGTGTTTTGAAACTTGTGCCATCATCACAGTCTCCACTTCTTTTTTCTTTTGGTTTTCAGAAATTCCGCTAGATTGTAAGGACTTACTGGTAGCCTGTAGAGCCTCCAAATTGATAATGCTACCACTTTTGATGCCTTCCTCTAGTCTTTCCCCGACCTGAATGATCTCTGCAAAACTCTTTTCCGTGATGAGCATCATCTTCTCATAGTACTGTGGTTCCTGGGCCCGAATAAAATAGTCTTTCATTTGAGCTTCGTCCATTGGAGGTCGGGCTCTGGCCGCTTCAGCTCTCCATCTCAAGGCATATTCCCAAAACAATTCATTAGGTTTCTTCTTCAGGTTTTGGATGTGAAACCAATTTGGGGCCTTATCCATGTTGAATCCAAATCTTTCTACAAAATCGGGGACCATGTCTATCCAAATGGACCACTTTCTGGTATCCTGCTCAATGTACCAGGTTAAGGCCTCCCCGGTAAGGCTTCTCATGAACAACTTCATCCGTATTTTCTCATCTCTTCCTACTCCCACCAGCTTATCATAGTACATTCTCAAGTGTGCTTTGGGATCCCCGATCCCGTTGAATAACTCAAATTTGGGAGGTTTGTACCCCTCCGGTAATTCAACATCTGGGTGCATACATAGGTCTTCATAATTCAGACCCTTCACCCCTCTAATGCCCTCTATATGTTGCAGTCTGTTGGTGACCTGCTCTAGCTTTTCGACCATGTTCTGTATTAACCGATCTTTTTCTGAAGGCTCTGGCTCAAGCTGGTGCTGAACAAAAGGAGCAGTTTCCACGTATATGGGGTTTAGGTTATGATTTCTCGGGACGTGGGTAGGGACTATATTTGGGGTGGTTTGGGAGTTTTGTGGAGCTGAGAGCGTAGGATATTGTGGTGGAGGACATTGGCTAGTCCTTGGAAGAATGTAAGTATGCTGCAAGTCATTTTGTGATTGCGATATATTGGTTATGGTTTGGAATTTTGCAGCGGTGTCGTCCTCGACTGTCAGGTCACGAGGACTGTTCAAAGTGAAGGACAACTTGGCCAAATTACGAACTTGTGCTAGTTCATCCTGTAAGTCAAGGATTCTTTGCTTCATTCGTAAGATCAGCTCATCACGGTCTCCACCAACACTTTCCGAGACTTCCTTACTCTTACTAGCACTATTGTCACCCATTTTATCTTTTCTTTCACGATTTGGACTCGGAGGAGGAGGAGGAGGAGTCCCTTTCAATCTAGTATGATATCCCAGCATGCACAAATCAACCTTTGGGAAGGGAGTAAGAGTAAGATAGAAACCAAGTTAGTAGTAAGATATTTATTCTAAAGATAAACACATTGATTGCGAAAAAATAAACGTCCTAAATGCAAGGGACCTCGTTGAGCCAGAGGTAGACCTAAAACGACACATATATGATTCAGGACATTTTAATCCAAGCCAAGCTTTAAATATTAGTCAGAGTTTAGAGTCAGACAATAAACGAAGTAATCCATTTATTAAATCAAATTTTGATCTACCATAATTCTTTGCGGAAATGGAAAAACAAGAAAGTAAAGCTAGGGGAAAGCGGGATGACAAGGGAAAATCCTAAATTCAGAAGCCTCCAATCTTTTCCACGGTCAGTGCTAACTCAAAGTCGCTAAATTTGAAAACGACCTTTTCAGGGTACCAAAATTGCAACAAAGCCTTGATCAAATACCGATCTAGAGCTACATAAATCAAAGAGGTCAGGAAACCCAAGGACCGACGAATCTCTTTACCATGTTCTTTCTTCATATCTTCCCACCATATCCTTAATTTGTGGGGAACACCCACAACCATCCTAGTGTTGGGAAATGCCGGTGTGCCTTCCATTCTACAGCCTGAAAGAGAAACAAAACAAACTTTTCTAACCTTCTTTCATATTAAACTGGCTTGGATTAATTTTTCATGATCACTTAGCACATAATATGATTATTTGTCTTTGGATTGATGAGAACCTTTGACAATAAGGGGGCTGCTAATTTCGCGGGTTGGCTCCTAGGGCCAAACCACCTATGGCTGATGCATGCATGACTTATATAAAGGGGTAGATACAACACTATCCTAAGTTTCTGAGATTTGGATAGACACGGACATCAAGGTTTTCTATGCGAGGAGGCACGTGGTCACACGGTAGCAAAACTATCCGCTCACCCCACGTTTATGCCAACTCTCTAAATTGGGTATTTGAAAGAATTTTGGAGAAGTGCAAAGGCACAACTCACGTGTATAGTGTGTGAAAGTGTGAAGTTCCCAAGTGGGAGAGATATGAGCGGAATGACAGTTATGAAAAGCAGTAACATGTAGCATATAGTGAAAAACAGTAACACATGAACAGTTTAACGAAACAATAACAACATAAATAAAGCAAGATCAAAAAAATAAAAGTAAATAAATAAAGGGAAAGGAATAAATGCATCATGAGATATACTAAATAACTAGACAAAATAAATAATAAACTAATCATGAAATACTAGTAAGAAAACACGTAAGGAGAATAAGAAAAGATATTAACATGAAACAGACTCGATTATTTAAGGAAACAAATAAGGGAGAAAGGGAAAAGGGATTAATCATAAATTTTCCCTTTTGACGAAAAAAAAAATAAAAAAAATTCAATCCTATAAAGGTAACAAAACAGAGATAAATAAAACACGAAATCCCACATAAAATACAAACCCGTAATGGTTAGAACCTAAAGATCCCCAGCGGAGTCGCCATTCTGTCGCACCCCATTTTTCTTGCGAAAAAGCGGGTTTCGACGTGACAACTCTCTTTTAGGAAGAGAGGGTGAAGAGTCGCCACCTAACGAATTTAAGGCGTGTTAGGGCGCCGTTCTAACTAACTACAACTAAATTAGATTTTAAGTCTACGCAACCAGAAAATCGGGTAAGGGTTCAAGTTACCTCGAAAGAAAGGTGTTAAGCACCTTTCGAGGTCCACAAATGTGGGTCCCTGCCGGATTCGTTATTTATGTGGGAATAGGTGATAAATAATAGGTCGATTAATTAAACTAAAGACTATGTAATTAAACAAGTAAAACTTTATTTTAAAACAAGTATTTAAGCCAATTTAATTACTAAAATCTAAGTGAGAAAATCATGCATGAATTAACGCAAATAAATAAATAAACGAAGAAGATCAGATAAGCGAGAAGTCAGAAGTGACACAATGATATAGGAAAAGAGACCTAATTACTAAGTGACGTAGTTAACTACCCCAAACAAATAGAAAGAAACAAACTTAGGTTAATTTTAACCTATTCGGATCAGCGCCCGGATTATTATCGGAGACAATTCCAAAGACATTATCGTATTCTGCTCGGGTCGATTTCCATCATATCCGTCTATCTACCCGCCTAAATTGGTTATTAAGATTATTATTCCTAGGAGCATACTAAAGAAATGAAAAAATCTAACGTACCTTAATATGCCTACCCGTCCCAACTTAATGTCCAAGAGGCATTGGACTTACTAACTGGATATTGATCTAGACAAACAAAATCTTAGGTTTCCTACTTAAACACGAGGTTAACGTCAAGCAAAACAAGTAGGACTTCCACAATTAACACGTAATGACTTCACGTAAGCCTCTAAATTAAATAGATGATTAATATGCCAAAATTAATTACGTCAGGGAAGAGACACTGACAGGCCAAAGCTTCTAAAAGAATGCAATCACATTGAAATGAGCTACAATCACAATTCCAGTAAATGCGCAGACCACAAATGGTTAGATTTCCTATATGCATAATTCTAGGATGAAAAATAAATCATGCATGAGCAAGGGCCGATTATACTCTTAGATCTTTAGGTATACTTTTTACTGATTCAAATTATCTCTATATGTATGATATGTAAAAGTGATTTAGATATGATAATGCTTCAAAATCGATTTAATTAATCCTATAGGCATGATTTCTAAAGTACTATAATAAGAATGTTTCAAATTATCAGCAAGATATAATTAAATCCTATAACTATGGTGACTAATTAATTTACATGCAGAAACAGATTTTGGGCAATTGATTATTTTAAAACACACTGAAAACTGATTTTTTAATCCTATAACATGGCAACTAATTAATTTTTAAATGTTGAAACTAATTTTAAACCTATAATATGGTAACTAAATATCAAAACAGATTTTAACTTATGGCATGGTAACTAATTAAAACATATATTTTTTAATCCTATAGGCATGGTAGTTAAATATGTTAGATTAATTCGGCAGAAATTACAAATAACATGCAAAATTGGAAATTGTATGAATCATGCAGTAAATGTGACAATTGTAGGAAGAATGCACATATACAAGTAAATGTGACAATTGTTGGCAGAATGCACATATACAAGATTGCTACAAGCATGCTGGAAATTTCACATTTAAACTTATTGACATGACATTAACAAACCATTTAGTTAATACCTATAGGCATGCTTTCTATGTGAATTTTATCAGTCAGACGTTTTCAAATGATTAAAACAGATTGCACATAGTTTGTCCCTCCCCCGTAGCAACCCCTAAAGTATTTCATTTATTATCAAAGTTTATACAATAAATTATTACAGAATCAAAAGAATAAATATAAAAAAAGCATAATGAAATTGATAAAGACTAAAGCTATAAAGATCTCCCAATCCCAAGGAACTCTTCGCTGTAGAACACATCTTCTAACAGAAACCTGTCAAATATATAAGACATAGGATTCGGAGGATCTGATACAACTCCCTAAAATCATCCCTCAACATATCAAGCTCCTGAGAATCTTAAGGATTCTAGGCAGTGCTTATGCCAAGGGTAGGGATGCATTAAGACCTCCGTTTTTAACCAAGTAACACGAAAACACGTACATGCAAATAATTACATAAACTAACAAACGATCAATGTAAAACAAAATTTAATCAATTCTCACAAGCAACAGTAGCAAATTAAGACTTCAAACTTATAGACATTTCTATAATGATATTCAGATTTTGACACAGAAGTATCAGAAGGCATACATAATTTCTTCTATTCAAAACTGTTTAGAATAATAATAGATGAACGTCGATGGAGTAAAGTATGCATTCTATACTACACAGTAACCACGCATATAAAATGAAGTACTAACCGGTTAGCCGCAAATGACAAGAAAAAATACTCAAGATTCAACACTTAGTAATCAGCAAGCTTTCCAGCCAGAAAGAGAAACTTTAGAATATAAGTAGTAGTAGTGTTTTGTCAAGTCCCCTAGAGAAATGAAAAGAAACTGTGTTTATAGTGAGAGAATAGGACTTGAATTAAGGAAGGGGATAATTTTTTTTAAGAGGGAATTAAGGGGATTCTTGCTGTAATTACAATAATAGAATCAATTAATCATTGATTTACCATAAAAAAGAGAGTGAATACAAGGATGAATAAAATCAAGCAAAGGAAATCTTTTCCTTAATTAACACACATAATCAATTAAAATAAAAACGAGTTTGACTTTACCATAACTAAACAAATAACTAGGTTGTCAATAGTAAAATCACTTCCTAGAATCAAGTAATTGAAACAATTATGTCAACACATGCCAAAATTATCCAAGTACTAAGGCTACTCCAAAATTTGAAATAGGAAAGACAGAACAATCCAAGGGATGATCACATGTTGTTATCAATCAATTACCCAAGTTTACCAAGAATAACCAAGTACTACAATCCTCTCAATCCAACTAACAATCCGATTAAGGAAATGTGATCAATTAGAGTGATAAGGCATGCTGAATTTCACCAAGCAAATCAAGGCTCAAGTCTGCTTCAATTTGAATTAAGCTATCAAAGTTGCTAGAAATAAACAAGTACCCAAGTCTGGATTACTCATTTAAGGAGAGCACACATCAATCAGGCCTATACTGAATCAATTGTGACTTAAAATAATCAAATAATGAGCATGGAGGATTTCAAATCACATAGTAAATTGAGAAACAGAATCATAGCAATTTTCACAAACAGACCATATAAGACCCTTCTTAGAACTAAGCATAATTCCCAAGCTATGAATAAAATTTCATCCCAACAATAAAGTATGGCTTAACGTGTAGAACATGCCAGAGCGATGAAGGGCAGTAAGCAGAGGAAAACCAAACCAATCCAAACTTAAGTCATGAAGCAGCATTAGAAATTAAATCCAATACAAAATGATTCATCAGGTTTCAGGTTTAGAACAAAATAACAGTAATCCAACACACTTATACATCAACTTTACCAACAAAACAAACACATAATCAAATTTTCAGAATTAGACTAGAAGTAAGATTTTCCACATATCGTAATAGGCAGCCAAACCCAAATAAAATTAAACGACCATGCATAAACACTCATAATAGGGTTTTGGATCTTAGCACCTGTTATCGTGAAAGACGATACGCTCGAACACAAAAGAAATGAGTTCCAAGTTAGATCTCAATTGGATTTACCAGATTCATTGTATGGCTCGTCGGAGTCCTACGCCGTTCATCGGAGAAAAGTAAAAACCTTTGGGTTTTTGGGGGTGAGATTTTCGCCGGTCAAACACCAAAAATGGAAGCGGTACTCGCCGCTGCTTCATCGGTGGCTCCGACGGAGGCAAAAGAGGAAAAATGAGAGGGGGAGAGGAAGAACGATGGCTGTGGAGGGTTTTGGTGGTGGTTTTTTTCTGGTCGGAGATGATGGTGGTCTTTTAGAGGAGGGAGAGGAAATGAGGGTGGCGGTTTGGGTGGCTGTGTGGGTGGTTCCGCCGGTCAGCAGCGGTGATGGAGGTGGAATGAGAGGAGAGAGGGACGATTGGCTGGTTTATGGTGGTGGCTGGTAGAGGCGTTGAGGAGAGGGGAGAAGGTGGTGCCGGAGTTGTTGTTGACCGCCGAGGCTCAGCGGCGACGGTGGTGGCGGTGAGGAGGGAGAAAGAGAGGAGTATAGGGGTGGAGGATGAGGCGGCTGAGAAGTGGAAAATGAAGGTTAGGGTTTTGGGGGTGTGTTTGTTTAAGAAGGAAAGAAGAAAGGGTTTGATCTCAGCCGTTGATCGTATTAGATCAACGGCTGAGATTGGATTAGACTTTGGGATTTAAAATTGGGCCAATTAGCCCAATTTAGGCTAAATTTGAAATAAATTGGGTAGAAAGGGGCTAGGATTTAAATAATTTGAGATTAGAAATTGAATTCGGACCGCTATTTAATAAATAAACTACCACATATATAAAATTTAGTAGATAAAATAATAATTAACGATAATTATCAAAAGATAAATTATTTAACAAAAGAA